>JAGIQG010000001.1:22380944-22630218 GCA_024679065.1 Sphyrna mokarran | reverse complement strand
GCCCTACCCCACCCGTATACTGCTGTGTTTTACGGCTTTCCTCTATGACCCCCTTACTCTCATCCCTCTTAGCACCCCAACTATTCAGGATCCCACCCCCCCCGAATCAGTTTAAAGCCCCCTGCATAGCCTTAGCAAATTTTCCCCCCAAGATATTAGTTCCCCTCTGGTTCAGGTGTAGACCATCTCTCTTGTAGAGGTCCCACCTATCCCAGAATGAGTCCCAATTGTTCAGGAACCTGAACCCCTCCCTCCTGCACCATCCCCGTAGCCACGAGTTCAAACATTCCCTCTCTCTATTCTTCTCCAAACTATCCCTTGGCACAGGCAAGAGTCCAGAGATAACCACTCTGCCAGTTTTGGCCCTAAGCTTCCACCCCAACTCCATAAATTTCTGTTTAATATCCCCTTCCCTTTTCCTACCTATATCATGTGTCCCTACATGAACTATGACTTGGGGTTGACTCCCCTCTCCCTTAAGAATCCTAAAAACCCTATCTGTGACATCCTGGACTCCAGCACCTGGGAGGCAACACACCAGCCCTGAGTCACTTTTATTACTACTTACTCTCCTATCTGTCCCTCCAACTATGGAGTCTCCAATTACTAGGCCCAATCTCTTGTTTTTCCTACCCACCTGAGCATTCTCAGCAGGCTCACCCCCAGAGACCTGCTCCCTTTGGTCCTCTCCAGTTGATTCTTCCTCAACTGCAGCATCCAAGACAGAAAATTTGTTTCGGAGGGGAACAGCCCCAGGGGATTGTCTACCCGATTGCTTCTTACCCCTCCTCCTAACAGTTACCCATGAATCACTTTTAGGAGTGACTATCTCTTTGTCACTCCTGCCAACATCCTCCTCAACCTCTCGGATTATCCTGAGTTCCTCTAATTCCAGCTCCAGCTCCTTAACACGATCCTCAAGGAGCTGCAAATGGGCACACTTCCTGCAGGTATAATCAGCAAGAACACTACTGGCATCCCTCACCTCATACATACTACAGGAGTTGCAACGGACTGCCTGCACTGCCATCCCTGATACTTTAATTTACTTTAAGGAGAGAGAAAAAAAAAACTTCCCACACACTTTTATTATTAGGTTAGAGGAGGGGGGAGGGTGGGATACTCTACCTGTGTAGAGATAGTCATGTAAAACTGTCTGTCAGGCAATCAGTGCTGATGGCTCCTCTGCTGATAGTATGTGCGTTCCCTGTAGAATATAACCCATGGACTGCCAGATGTCCCTATGCATTGTGAGTTTGGATTGAGGAGATGGTTTACTTACTCTTTGGGTGCAGATGAGATTATTCACCCTCTTCCTACACTGCAGAGTGGTCCTCTTCTGAAATTCACTTTTGCTGATCTTCCTGGTAACCTACTAGGCCAGTATGGTAATGTTGGTGTACCTCTGGCTCCCATTCTGAGTATAGAGGACCTCCTGTTTGTCCTCAACTACCAAGAAGACTCTCTACAGAGCCTTCTTGATTGAAGTTCGGGATAGAGGGCTTGTTTCCTGAGACCAGTTTTGTTTCTGTCGCTGTAAGGAGTGACTGCATGTGAGTTGCCATTTAAATATGATGACCAAACCTCCAAGGTGCCACACCAGAAGATCCAATAAGCTCCTTACTGATGGATGATTAATGAATTGAATAGCAGACTGTCTGACATGAGAACCAGTCATCCAACAGGAATCACACCGAGTTTCCTGCCCACTTCCAGAAGGAAATAAAGGAGAGTATTGAAGGAAATAAAGGAGAGTACTAAATTAAAAACTGATGTGTACTGAGTGGCTAAAAATAGTGGGGAATTAGAAGATTGGGAAAGATTTAAAAAAACAACAAACAATGACTAAGAAAGCAATAAAGAAAGGAAACATACAGTATGAAGCTAAAATAGTTCTAAATATAAAAAATTTTAGTAAAAGTTTTTACAAATATATAAAGAAGAAGAGACTGGCTAGAGTGAATGTTGGACCTTTGGAGGACCAGAGAGGGGGATTTAACGGTGGGTAAAGAAGAAATGGCTGAGATTTTAAATAAGTTTTTTGTGTCAAATTCATGGAGGAGGACACAAATAGCTTACTGTATATTAAAGATAGAAGGTCGGTAGGGGATAAGGTCCTTAGTACAATTACTGTTACTAAAGAGCTAGTGCTTGGTAGAATAACGGGACTGCAGGTAGACAAGTCCCTGGGACTAGATGGAATGCATCCCAGGATTCTGAAAGAGTTGGCAGAAGTGATAGCAGGAGCCTCAGTAATTACTTATCAAAATTCGCTGGACTCTAGGGAAATGCCGGTGGATTGGAAAACAGCTAATGTTACACTGCTGTTTAAAAAAGGTAGCAGACAAAAGGCAGGGAACTACAGTTTGGTTATCTTAATGTCTGTAGTTGGAAAAATGCTAGAATTCATCATCAAAGAAGAAATAACAGGACACCTAGAAAAGAATGGTTTGATCAGGCAGATGCAGCACAGATTCATGAAGGAGAAGTCGTGTTTAATGAATTTACTGGATTTTTATGAAGATGTGACTAGTGCGATAGACAGAGGGAAACCGGTGGATGTGGTGTTTTTAGATTTCGAGAAGGCGTTCGATTAGGTGCCTCACAAAAAGTTGCTGCAGAAGGTTCGGGTACATGGAGTTGGGGGTAAAGTGTTAGCATGGATTGAGGATTTGTCATCTAACAGGAAGCAGAGAGTTGGAATCAATGGATGCTTTTCTGATTGGCAGTTGGTGACTAGTGGAATGCCGTAGGGATCAGTGCTGGGGCCTCAACTATTTACCATTTACATAGATGATCTGGACGAGGGGGTTGAGCGTAGGATAACAAAACTTGCTGATGACACAAAGATGAGTGGAAAAGTGAATTGCGTGGAGGATTCGGAAAGTCTGCAGAGAGATCTGGATAGGCTGAGTGAGTGGGTGAGGACCTGGCAGATGGAGTATAATGTTAGCAAATATGAAGTTATCCACTTTGGTAGAAATAATAGGAGGAGGGAATATTATTTAAAGGGTGAAAAGCTGCAGCATGCTATAGTGCAGAGGGACCTGGGGGTCCTGGTGCATGAATCACAAAAACCCAGTCTGCAGGTGCAGCAGGTGATCAAGAAGTGAATGGAATGTTGGCCTTTATCGTGAGGGGGACAGAATATAAAAGCAGGGAGGTCTTGCTGCAGCTGTACAAGGCACTGGGGAGGCCACAACTGGAGTACTGTGTGCAGTTTTGGTCCCCTTATTTGCGTAAGGATATATTGACCTTGGAGAGAGTATAGAGAATGTTCACCAGGCTGATACCAGAGTTGAGGGGTTTAGTTTATGAGGAGAGATTAAATAGACTGGGCCTGTACTCATTAATGTTTAGAAGGCTGAGGGGGGATCTTATAGAGACTTACAAGATAATGAAGGGGCTATATAGGGTAGAGGTAGAGAAATTCTTCCTGCTTAGAAAGGATAGCAGAACAAGAGGGCAGAGCCTCAAAATAAGGGGGTGGGGAGAATTTAGATTAGAGTTGAGGAGGAACTTCTTCACTTAAAGGGGGGTGAATCTCTGGAATTCTCTGCCCATTGAAGTGGTGGAGGCTATCTTATTGAATATATTTAAGTCACGGGTAGATAGATTTCTGATCGATAAGGGAATTAAGGGTTATGGGAAGAAAGCGGGAAAGTGGAACTGATTCACTTCAGATCTTATTGAATGGCGGGGCAGGCTCGAAGGGCTAGATGGCCTACTCCTGCTCCTATTTCTTATATTCTTATTTTCTTAATCTCCAGAATAGAAAATTATCATGTCCCAATATCTCTGGTATATTAGGCTGGGTCTCTTATTAATCCAGTAACATTTTCACAATGCCACCTGTTTAATCACATTTTCAATGTTTTTAACATCAAAACCTTAGCCTTTCTCAAAAGTCTGGTCATCGATTGATATTTTTGCTTGGAGTCATGGCATGGTGAACTAACTTTGAATTACCTAATCTTAGCATATGCAGTGGACTCTATTTTCCAAAATAAAGGACTATTTTATCCATATTTCTGAGGAATATTTATTCTTTAACTTCTCACAAATCCTGTTTAAAAGTTTTCCTAATTATTTGAAGGAAAGCTAATGGATAAATTCCAAAGGCTCTGTGAAGGTAAAATTCATACTGAGTGCTGTAAAAAAAAATTGAGAAGCTATGGGCTGAACTTTCCCAATATGGTGGTGTCCTAACAACTGGACAATTTCCAGGTATAGATTCCACTGGAGTTTGCAAGCCACAAATTGTCAATATTTTGCAGACAGCGACTAATTAATGGATTAGTAATTAAGAAAAGGCAGTTCAAGGGCAACCAGGGATGCACAGTAAATGCTGGCCCAGCCATCGATGCCTACATCTATAAATGAACTTAACAAAAGATCACCTCCATGATACTCACCTTCATCCATGGGGGAAATTAAGTGCAAATAGGGGGGGCTTTTTTTGAAGTGGTGTACATCATTTCTCAAAGTGGATGTAAGCAGAGTGGCAGTGCTGATGGGACAGTACATCAGGGAAGTAACATAATAGCTTGTAGTGGCAGGGGGGTCCCAAGGTTCTCTTGAGATTAAAGAGGTTGAGTAAATTATGTTTTCTGTCTTGCGCAGAGTGTCTCTGGATGCTCTGGTTTTCTCCCACAGTCCAAAGATGTGTGGGTTAGATTGATTAGCCGTGCTAAATTGACCTTCGTACCAAGGGTTGAGCAAGTTATGCGATTACGGGAATAGGACATGGGTGGGATTGTAGTCGGTACAGGCTCCATGACTCGAACAAAAAAAGGGAAAGAAGGATATAGGGAATAGGTGGGGAAATGGATTTGAAAGATCAGCAATGATCTGATTGAATGGTGGAGCAGGCTCAAAGGGCTGAATTTGCCTGCTTCTGCTTCTAATTCCTATGTTCCTATTTAAATTAGGTTTAGCACATGTTTAAACAATTCAATCTCTGAATTGAATAAACAATGTTTATTCAATCTCTTGCTGGAAGCAGGCGGGAGGCTAAATGTCCCATATATCCAGTGCCAATCAATGGGTGAAGTAGTAAAATTGCTCTCTTTGGTGGAAAAATGACATTTGTTGTATCATTTGTTGTGGAGGTTTATTGACATCATCATCAAGCCCTGTCTTAGATGAGAGCTGAAAGGAATATGTAGCCACATAGTTTCACAGAAGACAAAAGGTATTACGAATGATGATCTCAGCTGAAACAGATCTTGTACTTTGTAGAGACCTGCATGTATGAAATGAATGATCGATGTAGTCTTTTCCATTGGAAGCACTTCCATTCTCAGGAGAAGTGTTCCTGGTTCAAGGCATCCTGGGCTCCTATACCATTCTGGTCATTGTGTCTCTGTGTTGAGTCTGATCTCTAGATTGTCTTGCTGCACCTCCACATGATCCTCTTTGAGATCCTCATCAGCCGATGAGGTGGTATGCTCTCCCCATAGACCTCCTCTACTTCCACTCTTCTTTGGATAACCATATTGAATCATCTGGGAACACATAAAATAGGCACAGGACTAGGCCATTTGGTCCCTCCAGCTGCCTCTTCCATTAATTAAGATTCATGGCTGATCAGATGGTGGTCTTTACTTTTCTGCCAGACCCCCGTAGCATTTAATTTCCTTGTAGATCAAAAATCTACAACTTAAAAGCTGTTGAGAGGGCTCACTGCAGCCAGCTCTAAATACCCATTATCCACAAGCAGCTATCCATAAACTCTATGTTGTGTGATAAACAGTTACAGCGCCTGCCTGAGAATGAATGAATTATGCCAACTGCCAAGAAATGTTCAGTACAAAACAGCCTGCTTAATTAGTATCTCCTACACCACCTTAAACATTCACTTCCTCCACCAACAATAGATAGTGGCAGCAGTCTGTACCATCTACAAAATGCACTGCGGAAATTCACCAAGGTTTCTTTAACAGCACCTTCCACCAGAAGACCACAACCATATAGCAGGACAACGGCAACAGACACATGGAACAACACTGCCTACAGGTTCTTCTTCAAATAACTCACCTTCCTGACTTGGAAATATATCTCCGTTCCTTCACTGTCAAAATGCTGGGTCAATCCTGGAGCTCCCTCTGTCACAGTGCTGTGAATGTACAACTGGACTGGCAGTGGTTTGTCCACCTACACAAGGACAATTAGGAATGGGTAACAATGAAGGTCAGATCCCATGGAAAAATAATGAAACCTAAAGGAATCAGAATGGTCACAGAGAAGCTGGGTATTTATTGAGTGTAAACCTCTCCAGTTGGTGAATGCTCGAGACTGAGGTGTTGATCTTTAAAAACAACACATGTGCAGTCGATCACATTGTGCACCTGAAGGAATCCTGACATTGAGATGAAAGCAACAGCCTGACTGTGTACACTTGTACTGTTGATGATCAAGGGAGCCAGTAGGGAAAGCAAAATTGATGATGAGTTAAGGACGAATTGAATGGCAGCAGAACAATGGGAAATACAGGTGTTGAGCAGATAGTTCAAAAAGAAAGAGACAGTTCTGTGATAGCAGTGAGAAAAAAAGATAGTGAGAAGGTGAAGGAACATAGAACATTACAAACACAAACAGGCCCTTCGGCACACAAGTTGTGCCGATTATACCCATACCTACTAGGCCATAGAAGTATCTGTAATTCCCAATCCCATTTAATCCCATGTATTCATCCAGATGTTTTTTAAAAGACCCTAGGAAGTTTGCCTCCACCGCCAATGATGGCAGTCAATTCCATTCATTCACCACTCTCTGAATGAAAACTATCCCTAACATCTCCTCTGTACTTGCTGCTCAGCACCTTAAACCTGTGTCCTCTCGTAACGACCATTTCAGCTCTGGGAAATAGCCTCAGAAAATCCACCCTATCTATTCCTCTCAACATTTTATAAACCTCTATCAGGTCACCTCTCAACTTTCGTCTCTCCAGGGAGAGGAGACCTAGCTCCCTCAACCTATCTTCATAGGGCATGCTTCCCAATCCAGGCAACATCCTTGTAAATCTCCTTAAGAATTGCGAATGAAACAAGAGTGAGGGAAACATGAGTGATTAGAAATTTGGGAAGTGGACCACAGTTCCTCCACAGTCTGTATTTTAAATATAGCCCACAGCCACTGGTGTTTTTATTTTCCCTGCCACAACATTCAATGCCTCCCAACACTTTCATCCATGAGGATAGGACTGAGGAAGAAAGATACGAGAAGAGAGAATGATGTAAGAGGAAGACAAAGAAGTGGAAAGGAAACGACTTGTTTCTAAAAAGCACATTTTATATTTTCACATTATCCCAAAGTACTGTACAGTCATTTAATTCATTTTGATGTTTAGTCACCGTTTTAACGTCAGAAACATTATTGGCTATTCCTTATCAGAGAGGATAATTATCTTCCATGAGTCTGAAGATAGCTGATGAAACTAATTGGGGATCTGCAGTCCTTACGTCACACAGAGCATTTGTTGTCATGTGGGATGTCTGGCCATGTATTGTCAGTCCACATCACCATTTGTGATGCCACAAGTTCCAAAAAAAAAGAAATAAATGAACAGATAATCTATTTTCATGATGTGGCCTGATGGATAAATATTGGCCAGAAACCAGAAGAACTCTCTTATGCTTCTTTTTATAATGCTACGGGATCTTTTTTAACCACCAAGAAAGTTGACAAAGCTTAATTTGATGGCTTATCTGAAAGACAGCATATTTGAGTGTACAGCACTCTCTCGGAACTGCACTGAAATGTTTGTGTAAATTGTGTGCTCAGATTTCTGCCTTGGAGCTTGATATTCTGACTCAGAGTACTACCAGTGAGCCAAGGATGATGCTTGACAACACTTGCCTCGAAGTCAAAAGGGTTCAAACCTCAATCTATACAAGCTTGCAATCTGAATGAATATTTTTCTTTTTATTCGTACATTTTCAAACTTGTCTGTTTTATGAAGTTACCACAGATCTTTCGATAGCTCTATTAGAAATTCTGCCAAGAGCATAATTTAACCATATCTCAAATGCAGCATGGACTGATGTAGTTAGCTAATGTGTGCCAGATCAGCAGAGGAGTATTGAAATTTGACTAAACATCTCAAGACTGGGGCAGTGGACGAGCCTGCCAAGATTCTTGCTTTTGATTATTGTCTTGTAACTCACTGTTTTTTATTGCCAAAGAAAAAATACTTTAGAATTTAAACATATTTTTGGTATAAATTAATTATGGCAGTACACACCCTAAACTCAAAACATTAAGACACGCACAAAAAAATTTAAAGCTTTTATCTGAAGAGTCCAAAGTTCCTTCAAAAGGAATTATATGAAGATTTATATTTATGAAATCACCATCATAAACACTTATGCAGAGAATGATGGTAAATCTCAGCAGGTCTGGCAACATCTGTGGAGAGACAATAGAGCCAACATTTCGGGTCTAAATGATCTTTCTTCAGAGCTGAATAGATTGGCTCTGTTCTCTCTCCACAGGTGCTATCAGACCTTCTGAGATTTTCCAGAATGGTCTGCTTTTGTTTCAGATTCCAGCATCCACAGTATTTCGCTTTTATCATGAATGCTTACTCTGATTTTGAGTATTTTTGGAATCTCACACAAATGAGGTGTGAATTTGAAAATGTGAATTGTATTCATAGTTTAAGTAGGACTGAGGATTGACTCTGGCAGTCTGATGAAGATTGAAACCCGGGTTGTGCAGTTTACAATATGAGCTGCATGGGACATGGAGGCATAGGGCAGAGGCTAAAGTCTGTGTCAGGGATAAAGAAAACTCAGAGGGAGAGTCACACCTGGTCGGTCACTTAGAGCAAACTACACATGTATTAACTGTTGCCTGGCAACAATCTAAATGTCTGCACTTTTGGCAACAGGATCATCAGGATAAAATAGTAAAGAACTAGGTAGATTTAAATTTTGTGCAATAAGGTAAAATAGAGTTCTGAAATTGACATCTTCTTATACAATCCTCCGACCTTTATTTCTACTGAACTCAATGGGCTTTTGATTTGCTTCACCCACTTACACAATATCACAGTCAAAATCTACTTATAGGCAAGAAATGCTGGAAAGTTAACTAAAATGAAGAAACAATTTGCATTTTCTTTAAGTTATCCCAAAGCATTTCAAAGACAATTAGCTTTTAATGTAATCACTGTTGTTTTGTAGACTAAGGGGACAATTTGCATACACCAAGACCCCACAAGAAGCACCTCAATCTTCAGGACTCAGTTGAAGTGATGGGATGGAACGTGTCAGTAAAAGTGACTGCTTAGGCAACTTTTTAATGCCAATGATCCAAAGCTTTGAAATACTTTTAAGTAGCTGCAGTTCAGCTATCACAAACGTTGTGACCTTGAACATTTGGTCCATCTAACCTGCTCTGTCATTCAGTAAAATCATCAGCTTCAACACCACTTTCTTACTGCCGCACCGCTCCCCACCCCACCCCGCCCCACAGCATCTGAGAGATTTGTCTTTCTCAGTCATAAATATATTCAATGATGAATTATCCACAATCCTTTGGAATGCAGACTTCCAATGACTGACAACCCTTTGAGTGAAAAAAATTCTCCCTTACTTCATCATGTCACTGTACCTTTGTGTTCTAGATTCCCCAGCCAGAGAAAATAACCTCTCAATCTCTACCTACCCTGTCAAGTGTCTTCAGAATTAATCAAGATAAATCTGGAGTGAATGTTAGTCTCAGTAATATGAACGACAAAAGTATTGTCAATTGTCATAAAAACCTGTCTGGTTCACATACATCTTTTAGAGAAGGAAATTGTCATCTTTAGCCACTCTGGCCTACATTTGATTCTTGGCCACAAACAATATGATGGATTCTTAACTGTTCTCAAAGCAATTAGCAATGGGCAACAAAAGCTAGCATTAGCAGAGACACCCACATACCATGAAAAAATACATTTTAAAAATTATTTATGTTTCAATGAGATCACTCTTTCTAAACTGCAGAGAATGCAGACCCAATTTATACAGTCTCATCATCGGACAACTCTCTCATCCCAGTGAAACTCTTGTTTTTTAACCCACTCCAACCCCGCCCCTTCCACTTACTATGCAGGCAGTCGATTCTGATTTTTGCTATTTGCTTTTAATTACATATTCTCTCACAGCTTGGAGGTTTCATACTCCTCCGTATTTAGTGCCATACAGTTCACAGACTTTAATTTAGCAATCACAATTCTTTTATTCAATCATGATATGTGGGTGTTATTGTCCATGCCTAATTATCCTTGATTAGGTGGTGGTAAGTTGTTTTCCTGAAGACAATTGAATGATTTGAATGATTTGCAAGGCCATCTCCGAATGGATCTGGCGTCACATGTCAGCCAGACTAGCAGTGGATGGCAGATCTCCCTCCCTATTATTCACCTAATTTGGTAGTTTCATGGTTACCAACACTGATATTAGCTTTTTATTCCAGATAGAAACATAGAAACACAGAAGATAAGAGCAGTTGGAGGCCATTTGGCCTTCAAGCCTGCACAGTCATTTATTATAATCATGGCTGATCATCCAATTCGATAGCCTATTTCTGCTTTTTCCCTATAACCTTTAATCCCATTCACCCCAAGTGATATATCTAGCCGCCTTTTGAATACATTCCATGTTTTGGCATCAACTACTTACTGTGGTAATGAATTCCACAAGCTCACCATCTTTGGGTGAAGAAATGTCTCCTCATCTTCATCCTAAATGGTCTACCCTGAATCCTCATTAATCTGAACTACAGCAAAAACAATCCTAGCCTAGTCAATCTCTCCTCATACATCAATCCCGCTATCCCTGGAATCAGCTTGGTAAACCTTTGTTGCACCCCCTCAAGAATAGCAACATCCTTCTTCAGAAAGGAGACCAGAACTGCATACTGCATACTATAGGTGTGGCCTCTCAAAGCCCTGTACAATTGCAAAAACACATCCCTGTTCCAGTATTTGAAGTCTCTTGCAATGAAGGCCTACATGCCATTTGTCTTTTTTACTGCCTGCTGCACCTGTGTGCTTAGTGACTGGTGCACAAGGGTACCCACGTCCCGCTGCAAACATTCCTCTCCAGTTTACAGCTATTCAAGTAGGAATCTGCCTTCTTGTTTTTGCTTTCAAAGTGAATAATTTCACATTGATCCAATTTATACTGCAATTTATATTGGGGAAAAAACAGAATTCGGCTATTGAGTTGAATGATCAGCCGTGATCAAAATGATTGGCAGAGCAGGCTTGAAGGGCCAAATAGGCTCTTCCTGCTCCTATCTTCTATATCTCTATGTTTCTCTGATTTGCCACTCACCCAACCTGTCCAGATCACTCTGCATCCTCATCACAGTTCATCCTCCCACACAACTTGATACCATCTGCGAATTTTGAGATGTTACATTTTGTTCCCTCATCCAAATCATTAATATATAGTGTGAATAGCATTTAACGTATTTAGTCTGATGATGGAATTTGAACTTATGTCTCTATATCATTTGAATTACTAGTGCAGCAACACAAAAGATGAAACTTTCAGCTAAATAGAATGAGACTTTTGATTTCTTTGACATTTTATTCCAAGATGCTAAGGAGTACAGGTCTTATTTAATGAAACCTCCAAGCTATTAAAGAGAAATGTGAGTCATAGAGTTTTGCAGCACAAAAAGAGGCATTTTGTCCTATTGTGTCTATGGTAGCCACCTGGCACCTATCTATTCAAATCCCATTTTCCAGCACTTGGTCCATAACCTTGTATGCTACGTCTGGGTTTAGAAATTCTACACACGGTGAAATTGTGGTGAGTTAAATTTGAATGGCAAGTAGTTCTGTTTATGTTGAAGTTGTCAACCATTCCCTCAAGCAGAATAACCAGTCCAATAGAACATTGCCCACGATGAGCAAAAATTCTGTACCAGTTAAATCACAAGAATCCAAAATCCAGGATTCACTGGACAATCCGTCATTTGACATTGTGATTTCCCTGTGAAAGGATGTGGAAAGACTGCAAGTATGGCTAAACCTGTGAGAAAGTTAAAAGTATTGTCGATCAGAGAGAAGCTGACACTACAACAAATCAAAAACCATGGGGTGAAGTGGAAAGTGGAAAATGGAGTGGGGTATTCCACCATCAAGTTTGTCCACCATTATAAATACAAAACGAACAGCTTGGAAAAGTGCAACAAACAGGCATTCTCTCCAGCAAGGTGGAAGATGCGAAGAGCCCCTATCTTGACATTAAAGAAGCTCTGCTAATGCGGTAACCCTGGCAGAGAACCTGTCCATCTCCAGTCTAATCCTGCAGGAAAGAGGTATTGCCCTGTCAAAGAAGCTGGGCCACATGGAGTTCACTTGCAGCAATGGATGACTGGACTGATTAAAGACAAGACATGGCATCATTTTCGTATGGCAATCGGTGAAGGTGCAGTGGTTATGGCAGCAATGACAGATGACTGGCTTCAAAATGATCACACCCATCTTGAATGAGTATACATCACAAGAGATCTTTAATGCAGATGAAGCTGTACAGTTTACCATTTTTGCCAGACCACCTTTTGACGTTCAAAATATAATGGTGAAAAGCAGAGCAAGGAATGTGTCCGTTATGATTTGCATCAACATGAATGGAGTTGAAAAGATGCTGCTTCTTGTGATAGGAAAGTTCAAGAAGTCGAATTGCTTTGCGAATGTCAAAACATTATCCCCCCAGTGTGAGTGAACAAAACCACTTGGATGATCTCCAGGATATTTGAGGTCCAGATCAGAAAAGTGAACAAAATAGATCAGCAAAAGAAATTGATGATGTTCTTGCCTCCCAATACCATGGCCAAGCTCCAGCCCAGGGACCCGCAGGTGTTTAAGAATCTGAAAACCCATTGCTGATGGCTGGAGCTGATCTCTCAACTTATCAACATCTTTGGTAAGAAGCAAAAGTACAATCCAACTGCTCGAGAGCCATTTAATGTTGAAGAAAGCATGGAAGATGGTGATGATGGAACCATAGCTGCCAACTGCTTCCACCATGGAAATCATAGAAACCATACAGTACAGAAAGAGGCCATTCAGCCAATAAAGTCTGTATCAACCACAATCCCACACAGGCCCTACCCCATATCCCTGTATATTTTATCCACTAATCCCTCTAACCTACGCATCTCAGGACAATTTTAGCATGGTCAATCAACCAAACCCTCAAATCTTTGGACTGTGGTAGGAAACCGGAGAACCCAGAGAAAACCCACATAGGCACGAAGAGAACATGCAAACTCCACATGTCTCGGATCATATTTTTGGGATCCTTAAGGGGGAGGGAGACCAACCCCAAGTCATAGTCCACTTAGGCACCAAAGACATAGGTAGGAAAAGGGATATGGATGTAAGCAGAAATTCTGGGAATTAGGGTGGAAGCTTGGAGCTAAAACAAACAGAGTTATTATCTCTGGTTTGTTACCCATGCCACGTGCCAGCGAGGACAGGAATAGGGAGAGAGAGCAGTTGAACAAGTGGCTACAGGAATGGTGCAGAAGGGAGGGATTCAGATACCTGGATAATTGAGGGTCATTCTGGAGTAGGTGGGACCTCTACAAATGGGATGACCTACAACTGAACCTGAGGGATACCAATATCCTGGGGGGAAAATTTGTTTATGTTCTTCAGGAGGGTTTAAACTAATTCAGCAGGATGATGGGAAGCTGAATTGTAGCTCCATTGTACAGAAGGTTGAGAATGGTGAAGTCATGGATAAAACACTGGTTAGACCTCATTTAGAATGCTGTGTCCAGTTCTGGTCGCCTTACTACCGGAAGGACGTGGAGACTCTGGAGAGAGTGCAGAGGAGGTTTACCAGGATGCTGCCTGGTATGGAAGGTCTGAGTTACGAGGAGACATTAGGCAAATTGGGACTGTTTTCTTTAGAAAGACGTAGACTTAGAGGGGATCTGATAGAGGTGTATAAGATTATGAAGGGGATAGATAGAGTAAACAGGGTTAAGCTTTTTCCTAGGATGGACTCAAATAGCACGAGGGGTCACGGGCTTAGGGTGAGGGGGGGTAAGGTATAATTTGGATGCTAGAGGGAGTTTTTTCACACAGGGTGGTGGGGGTATGGAATGCGCTGCCAAGTAAAGTGGTGGAGGCAGGTAGTCTGGAGTTATTTAAGAAATACTTAGATGGGCACATGAACAGAATGGGAATGGAGGGGTATATAAAACTGATTTAAAATAGGGATCATGAGCCTTGGGAGTCCCTGGGAAGTGTGTAAATAGATGATATTGATGTACTTGTTTTTATCCTATAGGTGCTTTGGTCCACCTTGTTGTCTAACGAGGGGCATACACGCGATGGGTCGTGAGAGGACTGCTCTTGGATCTTTTTCGAGAGTATCCTACTGCTTCACATCGTTAGTGTATGCTTGACCTGAACCATCTGATGGGCAACACGACAGCGCAGTGACTATAGCTGTGCTGTGCAGATACATGGATTTGGGCCTGTGTCTGTGGAGTTTGCGCATTCTCCCCGTGCTTGCGTGGGTTTTCTCCGGGTGCTCCGGTTTCCTCCCACATCCCAAAGATGTGCTCTTAGGCTAATTGGCAAAACAAATTCTCCCTAAATTGTCTCAAATTTGGTTTTTAATCCATAGATCTATAAACATGGACAGGGATCGTGGGTAGAGATGGGAACATCGAGGTGGCGGCACGGACTCGTTGGGCCGAAGGGCCTGTTTCCCATGCTGTTTTGTTCTTTGTTCTTTGTTCTTTGATAAGGTTTCAAGGTCACAGGAGGGTTTGAGAAAGGTGGTTTGAGGTGTGTCTACTTCAATACCAGGAGCCTCCGGAATAAAGTGGGTGAACTTGCAGCATGGGTTGGTATTTGGGACTTTGATGTTGTGGCCATTTTGGAGACATGGATAGAGCAGGGACAGAAATGGTTGTTGCAGGTTCCAGGTTTAGATGTTTAAGATCAGAGAAGGTGGTAAAATAGGGGGAAGGTGTGGCATTGTTAGTTAGGACAGTATTACTGTGGCAGAAAAGACGTTTGATAAGAACTCATCTACTGAGATAGTACAAGCTGAGGTTAGAAGCAGGAAAGGAGAGGTCACCTTGTTGGGAGTTTTCTATAGGCCTCTGGAAAGTTCCAGAGATGTAGAGGAAAAGATTGCAAAGATGATTCTGGATAGAAGCAAAAGTAACAGGATAGTTTTATGAAGGATTTTAACTTCTCAAATATTGACTGGAAAAGGTATAGTGCGAGTACTTTAGATGGGTCAGTTTTTGGTCCAATGTGTGCAAGAGGGTTTTCTGACACAGTATGTAGATAGACCAACAAGAAGTGAGACTACATTGGGTTTGGCACTGGATAATGGTAGGAGTGTGGAATGAGCTGCTGGATAAAGTGGTAAATATGGGGTCGCTTTTAACATTTAAGGGAAAGTTGGATGGGTTCATGGATGAGAGGGGTGTGGAGGGATATGGTTCAAGTGCAGGTCAGTGGAACTAGGCAAAAGGCCTGTTTCTAAGCTGTAATTTTCTATGGTTCTATGGTTAATACTGAGATATAGCCTATTAGACTAGGAAGAGGTGTTAGCAATTCTGGAAAGTATGAAAATAGATAAGTCCCCTGGGCAGATGGGATTTACCCTAGGTTCTCTGGGAGGCTAGGGAGGAGACTGCAGAGTCTTTGATTTGATCTTTAGGTCATCATTGTCTACAGGAATAGGAAGGATGTGGAAGCATTGGAAAGGATGCAGATGAGATTTACCAAGATATTGTCTGGTATGGTGGGGAGGTCTTATGAGAAAAGGCTAAGGGATTTGAGGCTGTTTTTGTTAGAAGAAGGTTAAGAAGTGACTTAATAGAGGCATATAAAATATTAGATAGGGTGGATAGTGAGACCCTTTTTCCTTGGATGGAGATGGATAACATGAGGGGACATAGCTTTAAATTGAGGGGTGATAGATATGACAATGTCAGAAGTAGTTCCTTGCTCAGAGAATAGTAAGAGTGTGGAATGCCCTGCCTGCAACAGTAGTGAGTTTGCCAACATTAAGGGCATTTAAATGGTCATTGCATTAACATATAGATGACATTGGAATAGTGTAGGTTAGATGGGCTTTCGATTGGTTTCACAGGTCACCGCAACATCAAAGGCCTGTACTGAGCCATAATGTTCTGTGTTCTATATGTTCCACACAGACAATGACCCAAGCCCGGGAGTCGAATCCAGGTCCCTAGAGCTGTGAAGCAGCAGTGCTAACCACTGTACTACTGTGCCTTCCACTGGGTTCAAATGGGTTACAACTACACAAATTGCTGAGAGCAGCAAGGTGAGACCAACCAATCCAATGATGAGATACCTTTAGCTTGCCTGTGGGAGATCAGCATGGAAATTCCAGCAGAGACAAACATGGCACTTACATAGAGGTGGGCGATGCCGTATGGTAAACAATGGAACTACATTTGAGATTACCGTTGATGCAGGACATTCTTCAACCAAGATGGCCAATAGCCCTTAAGAGTTTGATAAATGCCCAACCACTCACCCACATATCTTTCTGGCCGATGCCACAAAGACTGTAGAGATGTTTTACGATTTTACACTGCAGCACAAAAACATTGAGAACATGTTTGATTATGTGGTGTACCGTATTGTAGTGGACCGTATTGCACATGTTCAAAGATAGCATCTTAAGCAAAAAAAACGTGGTGTTTTTCCAGTGCGAACTCCCAACATTTTTTAAAGCCAAACTCCTGTCTTTCAGTCCATTTTAGAACATAGAACATAGAACATTACAGCACAGAACAGGCCCTTCGGCCTTCGATGTTGCGCCGACCAATATAAAAAGCAATGCCCCTCCAAACTAAACCATTCCCTTCTCTTCCATATACTTATCAACTAACCTCTTAAACGCCACCAAACTTGGCGCATCTACAACTGCTGCAGGCAGGGCATTCCACTCCCGAACCACCCTTTGGGTAAAGAACCTACCTCTGATATCCGTCCTATAACTATCACCCCTTAATTTAAAGCTGTGTCCCCTCGTGCTAGCTTTCTCCATCCTAGGAAAAAGGCTATCACTGTCCACCCTATCTAAACCTCTAATCATCTTATATGCTTCGATAAGGTCCCCTCTTAGCCAACTACATTTTAAAGCATGATGAAAATGAATAAAGATTTTGCCACACACATACTGTTTTATTGTGTTTTAATTTGACATTTGAATCTTGTTTTTGACACAGACCACCTTTGTATTTATATTGTGTTACAAAGATGCAATCATGTGGCCATTTCCTTGATTAATCCAAATTTGTGAGTGGATTCCCTGGGATTTGACTCTTTGGGATTTTATTGTACATCTTTGTTTTTAATCTGTAGTAGTTTTGCCCTTTAAGCGAGGAAGAGTGCAGCATTAGTCACACTTTGTGATAGAAAGATATTGAAAATTATTTGCTGCAATGACAAATGGAATTACACAATATAATTTTCTTTGTTGGAACCTACTTTTGACCATGCTGTTGGTCTCAATTCTTCCCTCTCTTGGATGTTAGAGTCACTATACAAAGCCTCACCTGAGACAGAATCCAGGGAAATTCCTCCCTGTTTTTTATCAACTAGCAAGCAATGATAAAATCTTCATTTCCCTACTCATGTACACATGCACTAAATTATTCTCCTGCCCATCAGGAGCATCTCTCCCCATAGTCATACCACCCATTCAGTCCTTTCCTTCAAACTTTTTAAATCAAACCTCCCTTACTCCTACACTGGGGCCCAGCAGCCAAGCCTGCCGATACACCAGCTAATGTGAATTGCATTGCACATCTTCAAAGGCAGCAAAAAAAAACATATGGAGATTGTCCTTCAGTCTGGCTTTCATAACATCCTCTCCTGTGGGAACTGGCTGTAGTCCCAGCAGTAGCCACCACTCAAATCCATTGGATTGGTTTTCTAAAATAGGACTAACCCCATCTCCCAGAAGGCAAGAGCAGGGACAGAGATCTTGCCCTGAACCAATGAACATCCTACTGAATGCAAAATGACTGTGGAGCAACCGGCTTTTTGTGGGTAGGCTCCCAACTAACATTTAAATTAAGGTGGGAGGGATGGGGAACACAGTGCCTTGTAATATGCTGCTATAGATATAAATATAGAGATTTATAGCACAGAAGGGGACTAATTGATCCATTTGATCTGGTGCTGACCAAAAATGAGGTATTCAGCCTATTATACTTTCCCGCTCTAGATCTGTAGCCTTGTAAATTATTGCATTTCCCGTACACATCCAAATGTGATGAAGGTGTCAGCCTCACCCATCCTTTCAGACAGTGAATTCCAGACCTCTCCCATCCTCAGGCTGAAAATTTCTCCTCAACTCCCTGCTAATCCTTCTGCCAATTTCTTTAAATCTATGCCCCGCAGTGACTTCTCCGCTGAGGGAAATTGCTCCTTCATATCAACTCTATCTAAACCCATCTAGTTTTATAGACCTCAATTAAATCTCCCTTCTACTTACTTTATTCCAAAGAAAACAACCCTAGCCTATTTAAAGAGAAAAGTACCGCAGACACAGACACAGTGGGCCGAATGGCCTCCTTCAGCTCCGTAACAATCCTGTAATTCTGTGACACGAGAAATCTGAAATAAAAACAGAAGTGCTAGAAAAAGCAGTTCTGATGAAAGTTCATGAACCTGAGACATCGGCCTGGATTTTTCTCAAGAGGATCAAATCCCATTGCAGGGCAGAAAATGGGAATCGATTATGTATTGGTGGGAATTAGGATGCAAAGATGCCATTAGACCAGGGGTAGCTTGAGGGGAGCAGCATGATATCACAAGAAAAGAAGTGTATCATGTTTCGCTTGAGCCTGTGAGCAGAGAACACAGCACACACAGCTCTGCTGCTGCTGTTCTTAATCTTTGTATCCATGTATATCTGTTCTCATGTTCCTAGTTTAAACAAATTAACAAATTAGGAATTGTTTACCTAATTCCTTATGAGTGATTAGTAACTCAATATCATTATCAAAACACAACGTGGTGCTCAGTAGTGGTAAAATAGCACGGCAGCAAGACTGCAGATACAACATAGTGAACAGCCCTTAGATTGTGCTACATTGCATGAGACGATAGTTGGCATATTGGTTAGACCACAACCTCAACAGAGTTTGAGAATATTGAAAATACAGTGTGCTGACTGCACAGAAAAGCTTTGAAGACACAGTGCAGATTGTGTTTGAACAAAGAGCTGATGGACAGATCAGACAGATCACTTGTGGTGAGATTGCAATACTTAGTCTGTCACTTCATGAGTGGGACAGTGCATTGAGAGGGCCTGTACCAAGTTAGTTCCGTCAGGAAAGACTATCTAAACTCATCTAATTTCATAGACCTCAATTAAATCTCACTTCTACTTCCTTTGTTGCAAAGAAAACAACCCTAGCCTATTTAAAAGCAAATTCTGCAGATACAGACACGTCTGACCTGAGCTGCACTGGATCAATTGTGAGTGATAGAGTCAAATAAAAATAAACAAATTGTCATAAATGACAGCCAGAGAAGATTGTAATGTGAGACTTTCAGAGTTGATGAACAATAAGTTAAATAAAACAAGGAACAAGGTTAAAGGAAGATTGTCAGAATGTCCACAAATTTCCCCAGTTTGAATTGGGCTGCAATTGACCTACTATCTGAATTCAAAATGTTTTGATATTTTGGTTCAGGCATGTCAAAACCTGACAAGCAAGCCATAAAAATTTGCTATGCAATTTGGAATAAAGATCTACACAAGCTGAACACATCAGGATTAACAGCAGAAGAGCTAATCAATCCCCAGAGGATATGGACTACATTGGAAGACTGATCTGGAACTGATTCATAGAGTTCATGTCATTTCAACAACAACCTACAGAATCCATAGACTATTTCATCAGCAGATACAGAGAAAGGGAACAAATTGTGATGATTCAGATGCACAACTAGCAGACAAATTCTTGAATGGATGATTGCACTCACTCCCATGGAAGAATTCTAGGCAGATTGGCCAGATAAGCCCAAAATATAAAGCATCAATGAACATAACTATAACATGATCCTCTCAGATTAACGAAGTTTACATGTATTAAGTACAAATCCAACTATTGTCACACCTACTCCAGACCACCCAAATTGAGCAAGACATGTGTAAGGTGTGGCCTTCTGATGGAAAATAGCCATCTTTCCATCAATTCTGCATTGCATATGGCAAAAAGGGCCTTTGGTGGCAGCAGTACACGAGAACAAAGGTTGTTGTGTTTATTTGGTGTGACTAGAGAGATCATTATGGATATTGGTTTGCAATTTATTGATATTTCAGTTCAGAATATGTGTGAGAAGTGGAATATCGAATATGATCTGAAAGATGCGCAGGTTAGGTGCATTGACCATACCAAATTCTCCCTCAATGTGCAGGCGCCAGAGTGTGGCGACCAGGGGATTTTCACAGTAACTTCATTGCACTGTTAATGTAAACCTACTTATGACAATAATAAATAAACAAACTTTAAATAAATAAAATAAACTCCATCGCCGACAGAACTCACGTTCTGTACATCAATTTACCTACTCATCCATTTCACTCCCCCAGAAATAAAACAGTAATTTCTGAATTTGCAAGACAAGATGACCAACATGCATGATAAAAGTGGTGCTACAGAATTGTCAAGTTTACAGCTGGAACAACAAGATCGAATCCCGTAACCCACCAAAGGAACACATTACAACAAGGTAAATGCGCACGTTGAAATTGGTCAGTGCAATGTTGTGGGCATTGCAGAGACATGGCTGCAAGGGGATTAGGGCTGGAATCTAAATATCTAAGTATATATGTCTTTTTGATAGGACAGGCAGATGGGCATAGGGGATGGGGTTGCATTGTTAGTAAGGAACAAAGTTAAATTGATGGCAAGAAGTGATATAGGATCAGAAGGCATAGAATCTCTGTGGGTAGAGTTGAGGAATTGCAAAGATAAAAAGACCCCAATGGGAGCTACGTACAGACCCCCTAGCAGCAGTCAGGATGTGCAGCAGAAAATAAATCAGGAGATAGAAAGGATACACAAAATAGGCAATATTACAAAAATTGTGGGGCATTTCAATATGCAAGCGGACTGGGAAGATCAGGAAGGTAGTGAATCCCAAGAAAAGGAATTTGTGGAATGTCTAAAAGATGGTTTTGTTTTGGAGCAGCTTGTGACAGAGCCCATTAGGAAACAGACAATTCTAGATTTGGTGTTGTGTAATGAAGCAGACTTGATTAGGAAACCTAAAGTGAAGGAACCTTTAAGGAGCAGTGACCACAATATGTAGAATTTACTCTGCAGTTTGAAGTGGAGAAGCTGGAATCAGATGTAGTGGTATTGCATGAAGTAAAGATAATTACAAAGACATGAGGAGGAGCTGGTCAGAACTGATTGGAAAGGGAACATAGGAGTGAAGATAGTGGAACAGCAATGGCAGAAGTTTTGGGGGTATTCTTATAGAGGTCTGTAAAATAGTGAGGGGCATAGATCAACTAGATATCTTTTCCCAAAGGTAGGGGAGTCTAAAAGTAGGAGGGCATACATTTAAGATGAGAAGGGAGAGATACAAAAGTGTCCAGAGAGACAATTTTTTTCACATTGAGGATGGTGAGTGTCTGGAACAAGCTGCCAGAGGTAGTAGTAGAGGTGGGTACAATTTTGTTTTTTAAAAAGCATTTACAATTACATGGGTAAGATGGGCATAGAGGGATATGGCCAATTGCAGGCAATTGAAACTTGCTTGGGGATTTAAAAAAAAAGGTGCATGGACAAGTTGGGCCGAAGGGCTGTTTCCATGCTGTAAACCTCTGTGACTTTGTCTCACAGACACATCTTCACAGCAGTCAGAGGCGGTGACAGCCAAGCCTCTGTCACTCGCAGAGCTGTTGGATAACAGATACCCGCTAAATTCAAAATCAGATGATGAACATTTGGACTGCACCAGGAATGCCTTTAATCTCCCTTTTTGATCTTATAGCGTCAGTCCCAGAAATACAACTATCACTCAGTACCCTTCGCATTTCCTTCAAGACTGAACACATCACCCTTACTTCTCCAGCTCCAGCTCCCCCAGCCCCAATCTGCCTGCCATTTTTACCCACCCACCTTCAATATTCCCCTTCTCCTTTCATCCTCATGTCTCTATCAACTCCATTCCCTCAACTACTCCTCATGCTAGTCTCTGTGAGTAGAGTGCATCCCCTACTTGCAAGGTATAGGCAACACTGCAAACAGCCCAGCCAGGGACCTACAACAACTTTGTGAGTAGCACCCCCTGCATTATTTCATACTAACACTCAATCTTTTTGTTGAAATTATCATTATCCAGTAACTTGAAATTGTTGTTGCCACTGTAGCATGTCTGATGTTTCTGGAGGTAATAACAAATTTAGTTCTCAGCTTTCTCTTTAAGAGTATTAATGCAGGCAAACCAAGGGTAGTCACATGAGCAATGTTTCTGTAAAATACCAAAAAGCTACTGACACGATATGATATCAAGTCTTGCTCTCTTGAAGCATTAAAAAAAATTTCAAGGATGCATGCATCTTTCAGCTAATCCATTGCAAACCCTACAGCAAATCCTGTCAGTGTCTGACTGTACATTCTTGTTCAGTTTGAGTTTGTGTTCATTTTAAAATATAAACTCAGGTCTTTTTTGAAGTTCAATGTCTCAGGTGTAATTTTTATTTCACCATCATGACAGCCTGGAGTGCTTGTGGAAAAATTTTGATTTTTTTTTCCCCTCACCAGCAGTAAAATAACTTTGGCCTCACTCTGGAATTTCCCCTTGCACCCATCACTATTCTGGTCACTGGCAGGGGGGGTGCTGCAGCTCCCTGCCTTCTGATGTGATCAATGTTATTTCACAATTCATAACCCTTCAGGTTTATCATGTAAGATAACTTCCCAGGTACCCAAACTTCTCCCCCTATCCAACTCCAACGTTGTAAGGGCGTGGAATGCCCTGCCTGCAACAGTTGTGGACTCACCAATTTTAAGGGCGTTCAAATGGTCAGTGGATAGGTATATGGATAGCATTGGATTAGATTAGGTTAGAGGGTGAACAAAGAACAAAGAGCAACACAGCACGGGAAACAGGCCCTTCGGCCCAACGAGCCCACGCCACCGTCCTAACGTCTAAATGACATATCCATGATTTTAGGCTATGCCTATTGTGGAAGATTCCCATATAGGGACCAATATAGGGACAATTTGTTACCCAATCAGCCTAAGAGCATATTTTTGGGATGTGGGAGGAAACCGGAGCACCCGGAGAAAACCCACGCAACCACGGGGAGAACGCGCAAACTCCCGCAGACACAGGCCCAAATCTATGTGTCTGCACAGCAACAGCGATAGTCTCTGAGCTGTCATGTTGCCCATCAGATGGCCCAGTTTAAGCATACACTAACGACTTGAAGCACTAGGCCACTCCTGAAGCAACAACCAAGAGCAGCCCTCGCACGACCTGCCGAATGCATGCACCTTGTTGGTCAACGAGGTGGATCGAATTGCCTGTGGAAACAAACAAGATATTTAGACAGTCCTGCTATATCCCTCTATCTGCAGACCGCTCAAGTGGCTGTCCAAGAGACCCTTAAACAACCCTAGCGTGCCTGCTCCCACCACCTTACGCGGCAGTGCATTCCACATCCCCACTACCCTTTGTGTGAAAATCTGCCCTCTAATATTCGTCTTATACATAGCCCCCCTCACCCTAAGGCCATGACCCCTCGTTCTATCCATTTCTAATGATGGAAAAAGCTTACCACCATTTACTCTATCTATACCCCTTATAATCTTATATACCTCTAATAGATCCCCTCTCAGCCAACGTCTTTCAAGGGAAAACAACCCCAGCGTGTTCAATCTTTCCTCGTAAGACAGCCCTTCCATACCAGGCAGCATCCTGGTAAATCTCCTCTGCACTCTCTCCAAGGCCTCCACATCCTTCTGGTAGTACGGCGACCAGAACTGGACGCAGTACTCCAAGTGAGGCCTAACCAACGTTCTATACACTTGCAACATCAGACTCCTACTCTTGTATTCTATACCCCTTCCTATGAAGGCTAACATACCATACGTTTTCTTTATCACATTCTCCACCTGTACTGACACCTTCAGAGACTTGTGAACCTGCACCCCCAGGTCTCTCTGCGTCTCTATACTCCGGATAGTTTTACCTTTTATCCTACAACTCCCCTCTACGTTATTCCGGCCAAAATGCATCACCTCGCATTTATCCGGATTAAATTGCATTTGCCATCTATCTGCCCAATGTACCAGCCTATCTATGACCTGTTGTATTGCCTGGCACTGCTCCTCAGTACCCGCCAATCCAAGCATCTTAGTGTCATCAGCAAATTTGCTGATCACACCACCTACCCCCTCTTCCAAGTCATTTATATAAACCACAAATAGAAGAGGTCCTAGTACTGAGCCCTGTGGCACACCACTAGTGACAGACCTCCAGTTGGAAAAAGAGCCTTCCACTACTACCCGCTATCTCCTCCTCCCAAGTCAGTTCTCAACCCATCTACATACCTGGCCCTGTATCCCATGCGCCTTAACCTTTTCTATTAGCCTACCATGAGGAACCTTGTCAAACGCCTTACTGAAATCCATGTAGATGATATCAACGGCTTGTCCTTCATCAACCGTTTTTGTCACCTCTTCAAAAAATTCCACTAGATTCGTAAGGCACGACCTCCCCTTAACGAAGCCATGCTGCGTATCCCTGATCAGATTGCAGCGCTCCAGATGCTCATACATCCTGTCCCTGAGGATCCTCTCCATTAGCTTACCTATAACTGAAGTCAAGCTCACCGGCCTATAGTTCCCTGGGTTATCCCTCTGACCCTTTTTAAACAACGATACTACATTTGCTATCCTCCAGTCCTCTGGGACCTCACCTGTGTCCAAAGAAGAGACAAAGATTTGCGTCAGAGGCCCAGCAAGGTCATCTCTCACCTCCCTTAGCAGCCTGGGGTAAATGCCATCAGGCCCCGGAGCTTTATAAGTCTTTATGCTGCCTAAAAGCCCCAACACCTCTTCCCTCGTAATGATTATTTCCTTTAACGGGTCCTCAAATTTCTCAAAGCCGGCACCAGACATCAGGCCCCTCTCCCGCGTGAATACCGACGCAAAGTATTCATTCAGGATCTCCCCCATTCCCTCAGGCTCTAAGCATAGTTCCCCTCCTCTGTCCCTGAGAGGTCCAATCTTCCCTCTAACCATCCTTTTGCTCCTTACATAGGAGTAAAATGCCTTAGGATTTTCCTTAATCCTACCTGCCAAAGCCATTTCGTGGCCCCTTTTTGCCTTTCTGACACCCCTTTTAAGATCCCGTTTACACTCTCTGTATTCTTCCAGCGCTGTCTCTGTCCCCAGATGCCTAGATCTAACGTACGCCTCCCGCTTCTTCCTGACCAAGTCCTCAATATCCCTAGTAACCCACGGTTCTCTAATCCTACCTTTCCCATCCTTCCTCCTTACCGGCACGTGTCTTTCCTGCAAAGATTTTAGTTTTCCCTTGAAAGACTCCCACATGTGCAGCGTCGACCTACCCTCGAACAGCTTATCCCAGTCGGTATCCTTAAGATCCTGCCTAATCCGGCTGTATCTAGCCCTCCCCCAGTTTAACACCCTCCCCTTCAGGCAGGCTTAATCCTTTTCCATTAATATCCTAAAGCAGACAGAGTTGTGGTCACTAGTTGACACATGCTCCCCTACTACAACGTCAACCACCTGCCCTGGCTCATTCCCCAGAACTAAATCCAGTATAGCCCCCTCTCTAGTCGGGCTATCCACATACTGCTCCAAGGACCCTTCCAAAACACACTGTACAAATTCCTCCCCGTCCGCACCTTCCGCTCTGGGCGCCTTCCAATCTACCCCAGGGAAATTGAAATCTCCCACTACAACCACCCTATTCTTCCTACACTTATCTAAAATTTCCTTACATATCCCTTCTTCCACGGCCTGTGGGCTGTTGGGCGGTCTGTAGTACACACCCAACAAAGTAACCTCTCCCTTCCTATTCCTCAACTCCACCCATAGCGACTCAATTCCTAAATCATCCATACCACCCTCCCTCTACACTGCTATGATGTGATCCTTAACTAATAACACCACTCCCCCTCCTCTCTTCAAACCACTTCTATCATGCCAAAAACACTTATATCCTGGAATATTCAATTACCAGTCCTGCCCCTCCTTTAACCACGTCTCAGTCACCACCACCACTTCTAACTTCCTTGTGAACATTATTACCTTCAGTTCATCTGTTTTGCCAGTCACACTCCTCGCATTAAAACACATGCACTGAAGACCCTCAGGCCCTCTCTGATCCTCCTTCCTACCCTCTGGACTTACCCTGTCACCCATCTCTCTCCCACTCCCAGTTCCCTCTGCCTCCCCACTCCCCCTCCATATTAGTTTAAACCCTGCCGAAACACTCCAGCTAACCTCCCAGCTAAAATATGGGTGCCCTTCCCAGACTACTGTTCCCCGTCTCTCTTGTACAGATGCCCCTCCCTCATGAAGACTTCCCAATGGTCTATGAATTGGAAACCCTCTGCCCTACACCAATCCCTCAACCACGCATTTAGTTGGAGCACCTCATTATTCTTAACCCTATCATTCCCAGGCATCGGCGGCAGCCCAGAGAATGCCACCCTGGAGGCCCTACACTTCAGCCGAGCCCCCAACTCCCTGAACTGCCTACGTATGTCCCCCCTGCACTTTGTTCCTACATCCTTCTCTCCTACGTGAACTATTACATCAGCCTTAGACCCTCCTCCCTTCAAAATTCCCTCTACCCTCTCTGAAACATCCTGGACCCCTGCTTCAGGGAGGCAGACTACCATCCTGGAGTCCCGCATTTGCCCACAGAACCGCCTGTCGATCCCTTTGACCTTCCCATCCCCAACCACTATCTCACATCCCGCATTCCTGCCGTCCTCCGGGGCATTCTGATCCTCCTCCCTTGCCCTCTCTACCTCAGCTTTTGCCCTACCCTTGATATTCTGGGATGCCTCCTCTGAGGTGATCTTAATGCCATGACTCCTTTTCTTCTTCCACTTCCTATCTGTAACCCACCCATCCCTCTTCCTAGGCCCTGGGGTCCCCTCAGGACAATGGTCCCTATTCATTATCCCCTCATTCTCTCTGACTAAAAACATATCTTCCAATCTCAGCTCCAGCTGCCTCACCCGAGCCCTCAAACGTTGCAACTCTAAACACTTTGTGCATATGTGGGCTTTCAGGAGACATGCTGCCTCCAAGAATGTCCACATATGGCAACGAACACAGTGGACGCATTTATTCAAGGACCCTGACATTTTCTAGACCCCCTTTAGGGTGTCTTTAGGGTGATTAGATTGATTCCACTGGTCAGCGCAATATTGAAGGCCGAAAGGTCTGTACTGCTCTGTAATGTTCTATGTTCTAAAAGTGCTAGACAAAAACTAAATGAAAGTAAATGAACTGAATCCCCAAACAGAATCATGATAGTCCTTCTGCGAGGCTTGTTTAGCCTCCATTCTCCCCATCAAATTTGGGAAAACGAGGCAAAGGCAAGTCCTCAGACTTGGTTAAAGGCTTTCCTTCGAGCATCTGCCCATAACCAACATTGATGGCTTTTTAAAGGATAGTGTAAGGATGCCACAATAGTCGACAAGTTGAGTAGAAAATTGCCATAATAATTGAGCATCCATTAGAAGGACTCAAATTCTGTTACGTTCTTTGGTGCAGGCACTTCTCTTATTGCCTTAGTTTTTCTTCTAGTGGATGCAAGCCTTTGGCATTGATTCAGAATCCCAAATAAGTAATCTCATTGGCCTGAAAGTACATTTTCTCTTTCCAAACAAACACCAGCTTTTTTAAGTTTTTGAGGACTACCTCCAAATTGGCCCTCTGCTCCTTGAATGATGCCCCTGTTATTAAGACATTGTCTAGATACACGACCACTCGGAAATCCCTCGCAGGAGGCTTTCCATGGTGTGCTGAAAGACAGCACAAACAAATGAAATGCCGAATAGTAACCTCGTATGTTGGAATAAGTTTATTAATAATGACAAATTTCCTTGTCTTCTTCCAGCTCAAGCTGTTGGTATGCACGTGTCCAATTTTGTGTACTCAAGGCCTCCTGCCAGTTTAGTTTAAAGATCTTCGAACATAGGAATATGATATCTTTCTATTTGGGCAGCACTATTTAGAATCAGCTTGTTGTTGCTGCAAATCCTCACTGTTCAGTCTGGTTTTAGCACTGGAACTATTAACAGAGCCCACTCTGACAACTGTATTGGGCTAGTTATCCCTAGGTCTTCCAAACTTTTCAACTCCATCTTGGTGTTTTGATGTTGTGTGTGAGGACAGGCTGGACTCGAAAGAATTTTGGTGTTGTTTCAGGATTTATGTAAATTTTAGTCTTACGTAAATTTACTCCTTGTTTGTGCCTTTGCTCTCCAGCCACTTCAACTTAAATTGCTTCAACCACTCTCGTCCCACAAGGCTAGGCCTCTGTCCTTTCACTACCATCAGGGGAGCAGGCTGGTGCTGATAAGGCACCAGTGTTGACATTGAGCCCAATAACTTAAGTGCCTCGCCCATAAAGTTTGCCAACTGTGCTGAGGTTTTGCTGAACCCCATCACCATTTGGGAAAATCAATCCAGTTGATTTGGAGGTTGAAACTACATCAAAAAGCTTTGATACGTTTTCGCAGCCAATAAAATAACATCTGAAGAAAATCAGAAAATTTCATGGTTTGTGGGCCTCAAATTTATAACCTCGTAAGAAGCCTTATATCTCCAGAGACCCTGGATACAAAATCCCTTGACCAGCTAGTCGTTCTAATAAGAGCCCACTATAATCCCCAACCCTCCATTATTATGCAAAGTGTAATAATCTTATGAGACCAGTCTTCTGTCACCACCACCCTGTTAAGTCGAGATCAGAAACTTCCAAGTTGTTATATGAAGTTAGCCTAAACAATAAATTTCACATTTGATTTTAAGATGGGTGAGCACTGCAGGTGTCATTCCAGAGACCCACTAGGAAGTTTTAGTTTAAGAACACAGTTAAATATGAGAAAAAAAGCATAACTTTACCAATTACAAGAATTAAATACAACACAATATAGCTAACAACTAGTTATCTCTGCTGTTCCAAGTTAAACACCATTCTACAAACATACACCCTTCTTCAGACTTAGCACAGAAGCAAGTATGCTCACATGATGCTGGATTTGCAGTTTTCAACACCTATGTGAATTGGTCCTTTGAACATTAATAGAGATAGAGACACTGCCTTCTTTCACCAGCTTCTAGCAGCAACTTAGAAATAAAATTAGAAACTTGGAATGCTCTGTAAGAAAAAAAGCTGCTTCAGGGCATATCACCTAACTCTTCTGTGAGAAATAAAAGAATGACCAGGGTGAGGTTAGGGCTGGTCAAGGATAGTAGTAGGAACTTGTGCATGGAATCGGAAGAGATAGGAGGGGCGATGAATAAATACTTCAGTGTTCACCAAGGAGAAGAGCCATGTTTTTGAGGATCAGTGTATGATACAGGCTGATTGGCTGGAGGAGGTAGATGTTCTGAGGGAAGATGTATTAGCAATTTTGAAAAACCTGGAAGTCGATAAGTTCCCTGGGCCAGATGAGAAATATCCGAGGATTCTTTGGGAGGCAAGGGATGAGATTACAGAGATTTTGGCTTTGATCTTTGGGTCCTCACTGACCACAGGGACAGTACCAGAAGATGTTGTTCCTCTGTTCAAGAAAGGAAATAGGAATTTTTAAATACCAGCCTGGTAATTATAGGCTGGTTAGTCTTACTTCGGTGGTTAGTAAGTTAATGGAAAATGTCCTGAGGGACAGGGTTTATGACCATTTGGAAAGATACAGCTTAATCCAGAATAGTCAGCATGGATTCATGAAGGGTAAACTTTGCCTCACAAATTTGATTGAATTCTTTGAGGAGGTAACCAAATGTGTAGATGAAGGTAGAGCAGTTGATGTTGTATACATGGCTTTTACTAAGATATTTGATAAGGTTGCCCAAGTAGGCTCATGATTAACTGGCCCTCACTGCACACAAGTCAGCAACTCAACTGGCTTCTGTTAATTAACTGTCTCTTCTTATGTGGTCATGTGATTTGATCAAATTGGTCAGTCACAGGGTGAATAATCTTTGGTCAAAACTCATTTCACTTTGTGGCTGCCAATAACTGGAACAAGGTACAACTAAAGCTGAAGCGAACTAACTTTATTACAATGGATGCCTTTTACCTAAGGATTAAGCTCTGCTTACTGATACTTCGGCTTGCTAAATCGTCAATTCTCTTCCATTGCAAATTTGCGTTATATTATTTGCAATGTTTAAATGTGTGTTGTGTAATTTCTATTGCTGCAGTGTTAGGCTCTTGGCCAACTCATTATTCTAAATGACACACCTGGTTAAATAAAGGTTAAATTAATAAAATAAATCGGTTGAGTCTGAAATAATGGGAAACAATAACATGGATATAAAATGAGTGAAGTATAATATCTAATAAAGTGATTGAAGCACCAAATTGATGCTTGAACAATTTCTGCCAGAGTTGGAGACACAATGCAACTCGCGGTTTGCACAGCAAGTTGTCAAAGTCAGCTAGGTTATTACAATGTAATTGATTCAATGCACCAGGCGCCAGGAGGAACCAAAGGATGAATCATCTGTGGTAAAATATAGAATGCTGTGGGAGGAAATAACAGTGATTAGTATGGGAACAAGAGAACAAACATTATAACACAGAACCTTATGTCTGGACAAAGCTTCTGTCGCATTTGTCTTAAATTCTCTGTTTAGATTTAGGCTTGTTACCAATAATCTAGAATGCTTCCCAGAAAAAAAACCTGTTAATTTTCCTGTATTCATGCCTGAAGCTGCAAATATACCATGCATTCGACTTTGAAACTGCAGTTGCCTGAAGGCTACTAAACAAGCACTGGATTTCTCGAGAGATCAGATGCACAAAGGTCACATGGTGCCTGCAGCTTGTATATTTACAGGATCCAGTGCAGCAAGTCACCAAAGTTTCTATGACAGCAGTTCCCAAACCCAGAAGGACAAGGACACCATCATCTCCTACTTCCTTATAAATGACGATACCATGCGGTCTTGGAAATAAAAGCTGTTCTTTCATCATCGCTAGGTCAAAATCCTAGAAACTTCTGCCCAGTTGCATTGTGGAAGTAACGTCACCATATAGAGTGCAGAAGTACACAGAGGATGGAAATTTCCTGTCCTGCTCACCATGGGAATCATAGCGGGCAGGACAGGACCATGGAAATTGTCTGTTGACTTCGGGCGGGACTTTCTGGTCTTGGGGCGAACGCGGCTGGAAAATCCTGCCCTTGGTAAATGTTTCAGGTTAGTGATGGAAGTCAGTTGAGGTGAGAGGCAGAATTTTCCACTCTGGAGACATTCCCCTTTGGTGATCCTGAGGTGGGGCTATCATCAGTTTGTAGAGCAGGGAGTGTGTTCCTGTGTTCCAGCAGGGACTATAGGAGTTCAGACAAGTGTCAATAGGAGTGCTCCATTAGCTGTTGGCCAGTGGTGCTTTCTGAGGAGGATGATTTCCTTGCAGACATCAGGAGGTTAAATATGTGCAAGCACAGGAAGCCACTCAAGCTGTGTTGGTCTCAACATTCCAGAAATAATCCTCATAACTTCCTGCAGGTGCATATTCACCATGTTTGAATGGCAGCTCCTGAACCATGTTGAGCTGCTCAATTATACTGTGCTCTGTACCCTGTTCTATATTTGACTGATTTGATTGCTTTGATTTGGTTTCTTATTGTCACGTGTATTAGCATACAGTGAAAAGTAATGCTTCTTACATGCTATACAGATAAAGCATACCGTACATAGAGAAAGAAAGGAGAGAGTGCAGAACGTAGTGTTACAGTCATAGCTAGGGTGTAGGGAAAGATCAACTTAATGCAAGTCAGGTCCATTCAGAAGTCTGATGGAAGCAGGGAAGAAGTTATTCTTGAGTTAGTGGTCCATCTTCAGACTTTTGTATCTTTTTCACAATGGAGGAGGTGGAAGACAGTATATCCAGGGTGTGTGGGGTCCTTGGTTATGCTGGCTGTCGAGGCAGTGGGAAGTGCAGGCAGAGTCAATGGCAGAGTGGCTAGTTTGAGTGATGGACTGGACTTCGTTTATGATCCTTTATAGTTTCTTGCGGTCTTGAACAGAGCTGTGATATAGCGAGAAAGAATGTTTTCTGTGGTGCATCTGTTAAAGTCAGTGAAAGTTGTAGCAGATGTGTCAAATTTCCTTAGTCTTCTGAGAAAGCAGAGGCGTCAGTGAGCTTTTAAACACTAGTTGACATGGACAGGTTGTTGATGGTCTGGACACCTAAAAACTTGAAGTTCTTGAACCTTTCTATTTCAATCCTATCGATGTAGATAGGGGCAAGTCCTCCACTATCTTCCCTGAAATCAATGACTATCTCCTTTGTTTTGTTGATACCAAGGGAAAGATTATTGTTGTTGCACCAGTTCACCAGATTCTCTGTCTCTTTCCTATACTCTGTCTCTTGATTGTTTAGAGATCTGACCCACCACAGTGGTGTCTTCGGCAAACTTGAAAATCAAGTTGGAGGGGAATTTGGCTACACAGTCACAGGCATATAGGAGTATAGCAAGGGGCTGAGGACACAGCCTTGTAGGGCACCAGTGTTGAGGCTTATCATGGAGGAGGTGCTGTAGTCTATCTTTATTATAGTCTGTAGGTTAGGAAGTCCAGTTAGGAAGAGGGAGGAACCAAGTCCCAGGCCACAGAATTTGGAGATGAGTTTTGTCGGAATAATGGTGTTGAAGGCTGAGCTGTAGTCGATAAATAGGAGTCTTTGTCATCTAGGTGTTCCAGGGTTGAGTGCAGGGCCAAGGAGATAGCGTCTGCTGTGGATCTGTTGCAGGGGTAGGTGAACTGGGGTGGATCCAGGCAATCTGGGATACCAGAATTGATTTGTGCCATAACTAACTTTTTGAAGCATTTCATAATGATGGATGACAGAGTCACTGATAGTCATTAACTCACACTAACAAGTTTTTCTTTGGTACCAGGATGATGGTCGTCTTGTTGAAGCACATAGGACCGTCAGATTGTTGTAATGCGAGGTTGAAGATGTCTGCAATACTCCCACATAGGATCTGAGTGCTTCTCTCGGTACCTTCTCCTGATCATCACTAAGGAGAGGGTTGTAGGGAAACTGAAAGATCTGAAGGTGGATAAGTCGCTTGGACTGGATGCGCTACACCCCAGAATCCTGAAAGAATAGCTGATGAAATTGTGAAGGCTTTGATGGTGATCTTTCAGGAATCACTGGAGGAAGGGAGGATGATGTGGAGATGCCGGCGTTCTATTGGGATAAACACAGTAAGAAGTCTCACCGCACCCAGGTTAAAGTCCAACAGGTTTATTTGGTAGCACAAGCCACTAGTTTTCAGAGTGCTGATCCTACATCAGGTGAGTGGGTTTACAAACTGTCAGTTCACAACTGTCCCGGCTGGAGACAATACACATCTCTTTAACCTGTGCTTAACTCTCTCTCCACTCACATTGTCTGTACCTTTAAAACTTGATTACCTGTAAAGACTCGCATTCCAATTATTATTCTGTAAATTGAGTTTGTGTCTTTATATGCCCTGTTTGTGAACAGAACTCCCACTCACCTGATGAAGGAGCAGCGCTTTGAAAGCTTATGGTTTGTGCTATCAAATGTTGGACTTTAACCTGGTGTTGTGAGACTTCTTACTATGGGCAGATGGGAAGAGGATTAAGACATTCAGTTTGCCTCTGGTTCTGTTGCCCTAGGTGGTACCTGTCAGTTTCTGCATTAGATTCTGTCTTGTTCCTGTCTTGTCTTTTGCAGTCATGTGCTGGGCTCCCCCATCATTGAGGAAGGGGATACTTCTGGGATCTCCTCCTCTGTTGGTTATAGGTTCAGTTATCTCCATCTATTTATTGCACACTGCTTCCAGAGTATGACATTCAAGGAGCCCTGTTTTATAGCTTCACTAGGTTGACACCTCATTTTTTGGTATGCCTGGTGCCGCTCCAGGCATGCCCTCTGACACTCTTTGTTGAACGAGGGTTGATTCTCCAGTTTGATAATAATGGCAAAGTTGGGAATATGTTGGGCCATGATACAGACTGTTGTTGTATTTAGTTCAGCTACTGTTGATAGTCCACAGCATGGATGCCCAATTTTAGGTTAATATATCTGGTAGACATTTATCCCGGTTTGTACGGTGTAGTCCGATACAACATGATGGAAGGTATCCTCAGTGTGAAAATGGAACTTTGTCATCACAAAGACTGTGTGATGATCATTTTTACTAATACTGTTATGGACTGATGCATCTGTGACAGTTAGACTGGTGAGGACAAGGTCAAGTAGGTTTTTCCCTCTTTTTGATTTTCTCCATCTTCCACAGACCCAGTCAGGCAGCTGTAAGACCATAAGATATAGGGGCAGAATTAGGCCACTCGGCCCACCGAGTCTGCTTTATCATTCAATGATCTCCCTATTAATCAAGAACCTTTCTATCTCTGTCTTAAAAACACTCAGTGACCTGGCCTCCACAGTATTCTGCGGCAAAGAGTTTTACAGATTCACCACTCTCTGGCTAAAAAAAATTCCTCCTGATCTCTGTTTTAAAGGATTGTCCCTTTAGCCTGAGGTTGTGCCCTCTGGTTCTAGTTTTTCCTACTAGTGGAAACATCCTCTCCACATCCGTTCCATTCAGGCCTCACAGAATCCTGTAAATTTCAATAAGATCCCCCTCATCCTTCTAAACTCCAACAAATAGACACAGAATCCTCAACCATTCCTCATACGACAAGCTTTTCATTCCAAGGTGTCATTGCTGTGAACCTCCTCTGCACACTTTCCAAGGTCAGTACACCCTTGCTTAGATACAGGGCCCAAAACTGCTCTCGATTCTTCAAATGGGGTCTGACCAGAATCTTATACATCCTCAGAAATACATCCCTGTGTTTGTATACTAGCCCTCTCAACATGAATACTTACATTACATTTGCCTTCCTAACTGCTGACTGAACCTGCACATTGACCTTAAGAGGATCTTGAACAATGACTCCCAAATTCCTTTGTGTTTCTAATTTTCTAAGGATTTTCCCATTTAGAAAATAATCAGTGCCTCCATTTCTCCTTCCAAAGTGCATAACTTCATATTTTTCCACATTGTATTCCATCTGCCACTTACTTGTCCGCTCTCTTAATCTGTCAAACTCCTGCTGTAGTCTCCTGCTTTCTCAATACTACTTGTCCCTTTACTTATCTTTGTATCATCTGTAAACTTAGCAACAATGCCTTTAGTTCCTTCCTCCAAATCATAAATGTATACTGTGAAAATTTGTGATCCCAGCACTGACCCCTGAGGCACACCACTGGTCACTGACTGCCATCCTGAAAAAGACCCCTTTATCCCCAATCTCTGCCTTCTGCCAGTCAACCAATCCTCTCTCTATGCCAGGATTTTACTCTTAACACCGTGGACTTTAACTTATTTCACAGTCTCCTATGTGGCACTTCATCAAAGACCTTCTGGAAAAGTAAATAAATCACATCCACTGATTCTCCTTTATCTAACTTCCTTGTTATCTCCCCAAAGAACTCTAACAGATTTGTCAGACGTGACCTCCCCTTGATGAACCATGCTGACTCAATCCTATTTATCATGCACTTCCAAGTACTCCACAATCTCATCTTTAATAAGGGACTTTAAAATCTTGCCAATGACTGAAGTCGGGCTAGCTGGCCTATAATTTTCCATCTGCTGCCTCCCTCCTTTCTTAAACAGCGGTGTTACATTAATTACTTTCCAATCTTCTGATACCCTCCCTGCCTCCAATAATCTCTGAAAGATCACCACCAATGCCATCTCTTTTAAAATCCTATGTCCGTTAGGCCTAAGCTATGTCCTTTAGGACTCAGTCAGTTTGATCAGTTGTGGTGCTATCAAGCTACTTTTGGTGCTGCATTTGAAGTCCCACCCAAAGTTCATTTTGTGCCCTTACTACCCTGAGTATTTCTTTCCATTGGTGTTTAACATAGAGGGTAGACTTTCAGTCTTGAGCTGATATATTCTTGTTGCGGAGCTGTTTCTAAGCTTGGTTGCCCCAGAAAGAATCCATTTTGCAGCAGGATTTTGTTATTTGGACCAGGAGCTCAGTGGCTAGGTTCACTTACCTTCTTGACACTATTGGTTCACAGGTTTTCAGGTCAGAAAGTTGCATTTACAGGAGAACCACATAAATATTGCTGTCTCCCACATGAAAATGACCTCACAGGAAAGTTGGCACCTATGTCCAACATGAATCAATGCTTTCAAAAGAGAAGGGGTGGAGAATATCATCTTTTGCAGACCAAAAATCTCATCTTTACTAACATAATAAGATGACAAATGTCCATTTCAAAATGATGATGGCATAAGTGGTGAATGCAACGTAACAAGCACTGAAAAGTTCAATTAGAACATAGAACATAGAACATTACAGCACAGAACAGGCCCTTCGGCCTTCGATGTTGTGCCGACCGAAATAAAAAGCAATGCCCCTCCAAACTAAACCATTCCCTTCTCTTCCATATACTTATCAATTAACCTCTTAAACGCCACCAAACTTGGCGCATCTACAACAGCTGCAGGCAGGGCATTCCACTCCCTAATCACTCTTTGAGTAAAGAACCTACCTCTGATATCCGTCCTATAACTCATACCCCTTAATTTAAAGCTGTGTCCCCTCGTGCTAGCTTTCTCCATCCTAGGAAAAAAGGCTAACACTGTCCACCCTATCTAAACCTCTAATCATCTTATATGCTTCAATAAGATCCCCTCTTAGCCGCCTCCTTTCTAACGAAAACAACCTCAAATCCTTCAACCTCTCTTCATAGGACCTGCCCTCCATACCAGGCAACATCCTAGTAAACCTCCTCTGTACCCTCTCCAATGCCTCCACATCTTTCTTATAATGTGGCGACCAGAACTGCACACAATACTCCAAGTGCGGCCGCACTAGAGTTTTGTACAGCTGCAACATGATGCTGCGGCTCCTAAATTCAATCCCCCTACCAATAAAAGCTAAGACTCCATATGCCTTCTTAACAACTTTATCCACTTGACTGCCTACTTTCAGGGATCTATTGACACATACACCAAGATCCTTCTGTTCCTCAACACTATTAAGAGCCCTACCATTAGCCCTATACTCTACACATTTATTGTTCCTGCAATTCTTGAGTACTAGTCACACATGTTGGATGCGTAATGCCAAGGGCTAAAATATGAAGCCAGCATAGTGTTAGTCCTTCAGGCCTGATGAGCTTTCTTCGATCTTTTACCTTTCTTCTCAATACTCCTTTCAATCTCTGGTTTCATAATGCAACACAACTCTTTAATTTGGCTATCTATGTTCAAAATTTTAAAGTCCCTACATTAGCCCAGAGCCCTTCAAACAACTGCACATTCTCTGCACAAAAATACTTTTAAAGATTCATTTATGGGATGTGGGTGTTGCTGACTAGGTCAGCATTTATTGCCCACCCCTAGTTGTCCTTGAGTGAGTGATGATGAGCTTCCTTCTTGATTCACTGCAGTCCCTGAGCTGTGGGTACACCCAGAGTGCTGTTAGTTGTTTTGAATACACCCATTTTATAGATGATCAAGCTATTGGAGTAAGAATAAGAAAAAATTTGTGACTCACTCAGTGTCCTCAAAGTCCATACAAACATCTGTACTGCACAAGTTGTCCTAAAGTGGAAAATGAAAGTTTTTTTCCAAATTCTTTCCGAAAGCACAAAATGATTTTTTTTTATTTTTCAACAAAACAATTGTATTATCGTTTGTTTAATTGATTCTGTGGTTGTGATAGAATTAAAATGTGAGCCTGTGGTCATGGTATTTATACAATCATTATTTTGAAATGAATAATTGTCTAATTCTTATGTTATTTATGGAATTTTATGAAGTTGATTCTACATGTTCAGCCTGCATGAAAATAGGAAAGTTCCTGATTCATTTTTTGGGTGTGTTTTCATGCCCAACCTTCTGCACTTAACCCTTGAAAAATTGTGTCGACTGTTTCTGGTTGCTGCAGGCAGGAGATTGAACTTAATTCATCATTCAGCCTGTAGAAGGAGCTACTGTGCATGTGCAGACCTTTGATTCTGCACAGCTGTAGGGATCTGAAAGAGAGAGAGAGAGAGAGAGAACTTCAACCAGCTCCCCCATACCCTATCCCATATTCGCAGGTGCCTGTGGCAGATCATGAGCCCCACAATGCATGAGCATCTAGCCCCTACCTCCCCCACCCCCGTGTTTAGACCGATCAGGACCACCTCACAATTCAAACACAACTTCAGAGTAGGAGCCTCTTCCCACCGACCACCAATCTGATCTCGTTGCAGAGTGGCAGTAGGCCACCCACCTTCCTCCCCACCCCGCCTTCTTGATCTGATCCTGTTGCAGAGTACACAGCAAGCCCCAATCTGGCCTCCCTTCATGCCCCGCCACTGGCACTGCCTACTGGGCCCTGCCTAGGTGCCAGGCTGGCACTGCCCGTGAGGCACTCCCCTTTCCCTAGGCTTCCCCAAGGACCTGAATGGCCTCCAATCCCACTTAGAGGCCAACAGGACTTTTCCCCGTTCGTGGGGAACAGTTGTTTTCCTCACCGGAATGAATCTCTACTGGCAAAGTCATAAAGGACGATCGAGCGCTGGTCACACCAAAAACACATAGAAATTCAAACTTAAATATATTTAACTAATTTATTCAGCCTCTTGCTCATTTCTGGTGAGAGGCTGACCTTGCCAGAAATCTGGCTCTCATATAACCGTGAGAGCCGAGAAATCGGACATGATGCTGATTTCTTGGCTTTCACTGCTTTTACCGGCTTGCTCTGCCCATAAATGGGTGGGATAAGACGGTAACATCTGCCCAAGGTATCAGATTGTAAAAAAGGATGGAAGAGTTCATTGTGACATTTTCCATCCTCCTCTTCAGGAAACACAGAAATGCTGGATGCAGATACCAATTGTCCTCATACCCTCAATACTCAGTCAATGCATTGTTAAAAAAACATGACTCGCTATGTTATACTACTAGGTTCTAGGTAGTTTCATCCTGGACAAAAGTGAAATATTATGCTGCTGGAAATTTGCAAGAAACAAATGCTGTCAGTCCTAATATGGCAATTGTAACCTTAGGTAGTTCAATTGTAAGTATTTATTAATTACAGATTGAATATTCTTTATCTGAAATCCCATTTGCATTTTGGGTTTCAGATAATTTTGGTTTTCGGATACAATTACAATGGCTTAAGCCCAGGCTAATTATAATAAAAAGGCTAGAAAAGTAAGATGTATCACCGAGTACAGGATAACTGAGGAAATTAATTTTTCTTAAGTTGACTACAAAAATCACACGGTAAAGAGTGCAGACAAACAACTGGACTTTCACACTAAAGTTGATGAGATTCAAATAGCATGCACTCTTTGGATGTGTTCAATTTTCCGATTTACTGATAGAGACCACTGGACCTGTACAAGAAACTATGCACATAGGTCCAAGGTAAAAGTCTAAGCCAGGAGCTGTCTCCATGCTTGCTTCTACACCACACTGATTCCTAGGTGCCTGTTTTGTGTCCTCTTATATCACTGTATGGGTAGAATTATGATGTAGAGATGCCGGCGTTGGACTGGGGTAAACTCAGTTTACCCCAGTGGTTCGGGAGTGGAATGCCCTGCCTGCAGCAGTTGTAGATGCGCCAAGTTTGGTGGCGTTTAAGAGGTTAGTTGATAAGTATATGGAAGAGAAGGGAATGGTTTAGTTTGGAGGGGCATTGCTTTTTATATTGGTCGGCGCAACATCGAAGGCCGAAGGGCCTGTTCTGTGCTGTAATGTTCTATGTTCTATGTTCAGTAAAGTTTTGCAACACCAATTTAAAATCCAACCAATTATTACTATCAAATAAATTGGTTGGATTTTAAATTGGTGTTGCAAAACTTTACTGGGTAGAATTATGCCCAGTCTCACATTAATCCTTTACATGCCAGACAACAAACAAAACTGAGATGAGATTCAGCTTAAGCCGATTTCATGGGATGGGTTTCAGTAAACTGGACAAATCAGTCAATGGGTAAATCAAAGGATAATTAGCACACGGCATTCAAAAAAACAATTCATCTGGTGCAAATTTAGTTTATTCATTTAATGGGCAAGTGTTCTACTTATCAAAAGAAAACAGCCAGTGTTGCCAAAAAAACTAAGGGACACCATAAAACTTAAAAAAAAAGCAACAGAAATGCAAAGCCAGCATAGATCCTAGTAATGGATTTGGGAGAGGCATGAAGAACCAGAACATGACAAACAGATCACAAGAATTGTGAAAAAATATAAAAATTAAGTAAAAACATAAGAAATAGATGCAGGAATTGACCATATGGCCCCGTAAGCCTGCCCTGCCATTCAATACACTCATAGTTGATCTTCACCTTCAACTACACATAAAGCACACAACTTTTGAAGGTGTGACAAGGAGAATAGATAGAGGGGAACCCGTGGATGTAGTGTATTTAGATTTCCAAAAGGCATTCGACAAGGTGCCGCATAAGAGGCTGGTGCATAAAGTAGAAGTCAATAGAATTGAGGAAGTGTGTTAGCATGCATTGAAAATTGACTGTCAGATAGAAGACAGAGATTTGGCATATATGGGGCCCTTTTTGAATGGAAAGATATAACAAGTGGAGTACTGCAGAGATCAGCTCTTGGCTCACAATTGTTCACTATTTACATTAATGACATAGAATGCTACAATTCCACCCAGGCCCTGTCCCTATACCCTACACATTTGTCCACGAATCTCTCTAACCTACACATCCCAGGACAGTAAAGGATAATTTTAGCAAGGCCAATAAATCTAACCCACACATCTTTGGACTGTGGGAAGAAACCGGAGCACCCGGAGGAAACCCATGCAGATACAAGGAGAATGTACAAACTCCACACAGACAGTGACCCGAGCTGGGAATTGAACCCAGGTCCCTGGAGCTAGGAAGCAATAGTGCTAACCACTGTGCTATTGTGCCGCTCAACCTGGAGGAAGGAACAGAATGTAAGGTTTCCAAATGTGCTGATGATATGAGGATAAGTATAATAACATATCTCCAATTTAATTATAACCATCAAGCCAGGGGATCAACCTGGTTCAATAGAGAGTGTAGGAGAACATACTAAGAGCAGCACCAGGCAGATGTAAAAATGAGGTGTTAACCTGGTGAAGCTCCTAAGCAGCATTATTGCATGCCAAATGGGATAAGCAGCAAGTGTTAGACAGAGCTAAGCAACCCTACTACCAATGGATCAGATCTAAGTTCTGCAGCCCTGCCACAACCAGTCATGAATGGTGGTGGACAATTAAACAACACACTGGAAGAGGAGGCGCCACAAATATTCCCATCCTCTATGATGGAGGAATCCAGCACCTCAATGCAAAGGACAAGACTGAAACATTCGCTGTAATCTTCAGCCAGAAGTGCCAAATAAATGATCCATCTGGCCTTCTCCAGTGGCCCCCAGCATCTCAGATGCCAGTTACCAGCCAATTTGATTCATTCTACGTGATGTTAAGAAATGGTTGAAGGCATCGGATACTGCAAAGACAATGGGCCCTGATAACATTCCAGCAATAATACTGAAGACTTGTGCTCCAGAACTTGCTACTCCCCTAGCCAAACTCTTTCAGTTGAGTGACAATGCTGGCATCTACCAACAATGTGGAATATTGCCCAAGTATGTCATGTAGACAAAAAGCAGGGCAAATTCAACCTGGGCAATTACTGCCCAATCAGTCTACACTCAATCATTAGTAAATTGGTGGAAAGGGTCATCAACAGTGCTTTCAAGCAGCATCTGCTCAGCATTAACCTGATCAGTGACGCCCAGTTTGGGTTCTACTAGGGTTACTCTTTACGGCCTTGTTTTAATCATGGATGAAAGAGATGAAATCCAGAGGTGAGGTGAGAGTGATAGCCCTTGACATCAAGGTTGCATTTGACCAAATGTGGCATCAAGGAGCCAGGGCAAAACTGGAATCAATGAGTATCAGGGACAATTCTCCACAGGTTGGAGACATACCTGGTACATGGGAAGATGGTTGTTACTGTGGAGGGTCAGTCATCTCAGCTCCAGGCCACCTCTGCAGGATAATGTCTCAGGCCCGACCATCTTCGGTTGCTTCATCAATGACTTCTCTCCAACATAAGTTCAAAAGTGGGGATGTTCGCCGATGATTGCACAATGTTCAACACCATTCATGACTCTTCAGATACTGAAACAACCCATATTCAAGTGCAACAAAATCTGGACACTATCTGACTTGGGCTGACAAGTGGCAAATAATATTTGCGCCACACAAATGCCAGGCAATGACCATCACCAATAAGAGACACTCTAACCACCATCCCTTGACACTCAATGGTGTAACCATCACTGAATCCCCCACTGTCGACATCTTGCTTGACTGGCACCACATCTATAAACATGCACTCCCTTCACCACCAATGCTCAGCAGCAGCACTGTGTACTATTTACAAGATGCACTGCAGCAATTCACCAAATTAGAGGTTTAGATAGGGTGGACAGTGATAGCCTTTTTCCTAGGATGGAGAAAGCTAGCACGAGGGGACATAGCTTTAAATTAAGGGGTGGTGTTTTTAGGACAGATGTCAGAGGTAGGTTCTTTACCCAGAGGGTGGTAAGAGTATGGAATGCCCTGCCTGCTTCAGTTGTAGATGCGCCAAGTTTGGTGGCGTTTAAGAGATTAGTAGATAAGTTTATGGATGCAAAGGGAATGGTCTAGGTTAGAGGGTCACTGCTTGTTCCTAATTGGTCGGCGCAACACCGAAGGCCGAAGGGCCTGTTCTGCGCTGTAATGTTCTATGTTCTATGTTCTATAAATATACTTAGACAGCGCCTTCCAAACACGCGACCACTTCCACCTAGAAGGACAAGGGCAGCAGATACATAGGAACGCCATCACCTGCAAGTTCCCCTCCAAGCTGCTCACCATTCTGACTTAGAAATATACTGCTGTTCCTTCGTAGTTGCTGGATCAAAATCCTGGAATTCCCTTCCTAACTACATTGTCGTTCAACCCACAGCACATGGACTGCAGCGATTCAAGAAGATGGCTCACTACCACCTTCTCAAGGGCAAGTAGGGATGGGCAACAAATGCTAACCAGCCAATGACACCCACGTCCAATGAATGAATCAAAAAAAGGTTGGAAGGACAGGTGGGATGAGGATATTATAATTCTGCAATGGGCTTTAAATAGATTGGAGACTGGGCGAAAACCTGGCAAAGGCGTTTAATGTGGGGAAATGTGAGATCATGCACTTTAGTAGGAGGGATCAAAATGCAGAGTATTATCTGAACAGAAACAGATTGCAGGTAAGTGACATGCAGAGTGATCTGGGTGTTCTAGTACATGAATCACATAAAAAAAACAGGTATGTCCAATAAGTAGCTAAGAAAGCAAACAGCATTTTGGCCTTTATTGCATAGGGGTTTGAGTGTAAAAATTGGAGGTGGCTGCAATTGTATAGGATGAGGCTTCACGTAGAATACTGCATACAGTTTTAGAATCATAGAATCTACAGTGCAGAAGGAGGCCATTTGGGCCCTTGAACCTACACCGGCAATAATCCCACCCACATACTGTCCCATCCTCATAACCCCACATATTTACTCTCTTGATCCCTCCTGATCTTAGGGGGCAATTTATCATGACCAATCAACCTAACCTGCTCATCTTTGGATTGGGAGAAAACCAGAGCACCTGGAAGAAACCACACAGACATGGGGAGAACGTGCAAACTTCATACAGTCACCTAAGGCCAGAATTGAACCTGTGTCTGTGGCACTGTGAGGCAGTAGTGCTAACCACTGTGCCACTGTGCCCCACTCACTTATCTTAAAAAGAACATAGTAACTTTGGAGGCAGTCCAAAAGGGATTCACTAGGCTAATACTTGGGATGAGAGGGTGTTATTTAGACAGGTCAAATAGTCTGGGTCTGTATTCCTTAGAATTCAGAAGGTGACCAAAAGCCGACCTTATTCAAAAACATAAGATCCTGAGGGGGTTTGATGGGATGGATAGTGAGATGTTTAGACTAGTGGGAGAGTCTCGAACAAAGGGACATAGCTACAAAATAAAGGGCCAGTCATTTAAAACTGAGGTGTACAGAAACCTTTTCTTGCAGAGGATGGTGAATCTCTGGAATTCTCTGCCCCAAAAGGTGGTGGAGACAGGATCATTAGAAGTATTTAAAATGGAGAGGTGAATAAATATTGATAGATGAGAGGTGGATTTGCCAGCATTGGACTGGGGTAAACACAGTAAATAGTCTCACAACATCAGGTTAAACTGTGGTAACATGAGTTTTCAGAGCCTTGCCCCTTCATCAGTTGAGTGAAGAGTTTGATTCACAAACAGGGCAAATATAGATACAAACTCAATTACAAGATAATAGTTGGAATGTGAGTCGTAACAGGTAGCCCAGTCTTTACAGGTGCAGACAATGTGAGTGGAGAGAGAGTTAAGCACAGATTATAAAGAGGTGTGAATTGTCTCCAGCCAGGACGGTTACTGAGGTTTTGCAAGCCCAGGCAAGTCGTAGGGATTACAGATAGTGTGACATGAACCCAAGATGCCAGTTGAGGCCGTTCTCATGTGTGCGAACTTGGCTATCAGTTTCTGCTCAGTGATTCTGCATTGTCATGTGTTGTGAAAGTTACCTTGGAGAATGCTTATCTGAAGGTCAGAGGCTGAATGCCTTTGACTGCTGAAGTGTTCCCCAGCTGAAAGGGAATACTCCTGCTTGGTGATTGTCGAGCAGTGTTCATTCATCTGTTGTTGTAACGTCTGCATGGTCTCCCCAATGTACCATGCCCCGCGACATCCTTTCCTGCAGTGTATCAGGTAGACAATGTCAGAAGAGTGTGTCTTGCGTATCTGATGGATGGTGATCTCACATGAGCTGATTGCATCCGTGTTGATGATCCAGCACATCTTGCAGAGGTTGCTGTGGCAGGGTTGTGTGGCGGCGTAGTCACTGTTCTCCTGAAGGCTGGGCAGTTTGCCGCATACAATGGTCTGTTTGAGATTGCACGGTTGTTTGAAGGCAAGTGTGGAGGTGTGACAATGGTTTTCGCAAGGTGTTCGTTTTCATCAATGACATGCTGAAGACTCTGGAGAAGATGTTGTAGCTTCTCCGCGCTGAAGAAGTATTGGACGACGTGTCCCGTGTCTGTCTTCTGAGGAGGTCTGTATAGTTTTTCACTGTAGCGCATCGGAACGGTCAATCGATGAGTTGAGCATCATATCCTGCTCTTATGAGAGCTTCTTTCAGCAACTGTAGATGTCTGTTGCAATCTCCATCAAGGACAGTCACGTCACACTTCACTGTATCGCAAGCCCACGGATAAGCTCACGATGCTCCGCTTCTCCAGCTTTCACCCTAAACACATTAAAGAAGCCGTCCCCTACGGACAAGTCCTCCATATAGGCAGAATCTGCTCAGATGTGGAAGATCGCAACAGAAGGATCGCCCTTGTAAGAATAGGATATAGCGCTCAACTCATCTATCTACAGTTGTGACCGCGCCACAGTGAAAAACCTCAAAGATCTCCTCGAAGGACAATCACAGGACATGGCGGACAGAGTACCGTTCGTCTTCCAGTACTTCCCCAGAGCAGAGAAGCTACAATATCTTCTTCAGAGCCTTCAATATGTCATTGATAAAGATGAATATCCCCATACCCTCACTTCTTGCCTTCAACCAACCGTGCAACCTTAAACAGAGCATTGTCCACAGCAAATTACCCAGTCTTCAGGAGAACAGTGATCACAATACCACACAATCCTGCTGCAGCAACTTCTGCAAGACATGCCGGATCATAGACACAGACGCTATCATCTCCTGTGAGAACACCACCCACCAGGTATGCGGTACATATTCTTGTAACTCGGCCAACATTGTCTAGTTGATACACTGCAGGAAAGGATGCCCCAAGGCATGTTACATTGGCAAGACCATCAGACGCTACGACAACAGATGAATAGACACTGCTCGATAATCACCAGGCAGGAATGTTCCCTTCCATTCAGGGAACACTTCAGCAGTCAAGGGCATTCAGCCCTTGATCTTCAGATAAGCGTTCTCCAAGGCAGTTTTCATGACACATGACAACGCAGCATCACTGAGCAAAAACTGATAGCCAAGTTCCGCACACATGAGGACGACCTCAACCAGGATCTTGGGTTTATGTCACATTATCCAATCTCCACAACTTGGCTGGGCTTCAAAATCTCACTAACTGTCCTGGCTGGAGACAATTCACACCTCTTTAACCTGTGCTTAACCCCCTCTCCACTCATATTGTCTGCACCTGTAAAGACTTGATTACCTGTAAAGACTCGTAGTCCAACCATTATCTTGTAATTGAGTTTGTCAACTGAACTCTTCACTCACCTGATGAAGCAGCAATGCTCTGGGAGCTCGTGCTATCAAATAAATCCGTTGGACTTTAACCTGATGTTGTGAGACTACTTATCGTGATAGATGAGGAATGGAGGTCTATGGGGAAATGGTACAGAAAAGGAACTGAGGCCGTCATAGATCAGCCATGATGGTATTGAATAGCAATGCAGGCTTGAAGAGCTTTATGGCTAACTCCTGCTTCTATTTCTTGTATTTTACTCTGTTTACTCAGCCTCTCATAGGTCAATGCTTTCATTGCAGAAACCAGTTAAATGAGCCTTCTCTGTGTTACCTACAATCAAACTTTTTGCCCTCCGAAGAGACCAATAATTTTTAAATGTTGAGTTAAATTTCTGGTAAGTTTTTGAAAGGATCACACGACAAGATCTTTACTCTAATAAACAACATTAATTCAATACTATTTTTATTGGCTACTTATTCTCTAAATTACAGAAAAGTTTCCTAATTAATTTTTGAACAGACTGAAAATTCCGCCCCCACCTCTGCCGTGGCTATACCATACAACCTGAAACAGACCGTTGTATGCAGCAGACTACCTAAGTTTCAGGAGAACAGTGACCACAACACTACACAACCCTGCCGCAGCAGATTCTGCAAGATCTGCCGGATCATTGACATGAATGCATCCGCGTCACATGAGGACACCATCCACCAGGTACGCGATACCTATTCTCATGACTCGGCCAACGTTGTCTACCTGATACACTGCAGGAAAGGATGTCCTGAGGCATAATGCATTGGCAAGACCGTGCAGACATTATGACAACGGATGAATAGACACCGCTCGACAATCACCAGGTAGGAGTGTTTCCTTCCTGTCAGGGATACTTGAGTGGATACTTTGTTCTTCAGTAACAAGTCCAAAGCTGTTACCAGCTCCCAAGCACATGCTGCCTTTTCTTTTACCCAGCTGGGTAACTTCCAGAATTGACATTCACTGTGAGGGTTACTTTGGAGATTCCTTCCTCGAAATCAAGCTAGCTTCTGTTAAATGCTCATTAATTCTCTTCAATCAGGGTGCAAGCACCCACCTATATTCTGTGTGGTGAATAATAATCAACATTTTTTCTGATTTGGATACAAGACTGGCTGCCTGTATCTCCTATTCTTTGCCTTGCAAGCTGCTAGGCAATAGACATGTCAATAGCTATAAATTAAAACAGGGGAGTGTGCAATGAGACCTGGGTGTCTTTGTACACTGTCGCAATGAGACCTGGGTGTCCTTGTACACTGTTGCTGAAGGGAAGCAAGTAGATGCAGCAGGTGATAAAGAAGACAAATACTATGTTGGCCTTCGGCTACAGAAGCAGAGGTATCTTGCCGCCTTGGTCATGTTACACCCGGAATATTGTGTGCAATTATAGTCTCCTTATTTGAGGAAGGATGTTTTGCTGTACGTAGAGGGAGTGCAAAGAAGGTTTATTAGACTGACTCCTGTGTAGGGAGACATTGAGTTGGTTAGGATTATATTCGTCAGAGTGTAGAAGAATAAGGATGAATTAAATCCTTTGTAAACATAAGGGGTATGAGTTATAGGACGGATATCAGAGGTAGGTTCTTTACTCAAAGAGTGATTAGGGAGTGGAATGCCCTGCCTGCAGCTGTTGTAGATGCGCCAAGTTTGGTGGCGTTTAAGAGGTTAGTTGATAAGTATATGGATGAGAAGGGAATGGTTTAGTTAGGAGGGGCATTGCTTTTTATTTTGGTCGGCACAACATCGAAGGCCGAAGGGCCTGTTCTGTGCTGTATTGTTCTATGTTCTATGTTCTATGTTCTATGTTCTATGTTCTAAATAGAAACCGATAGAATTCTAACAGGAATAGATAGGGTACATGCAGGAAGTATGTTCCTGATGTTCCAGAACCACGAGTCACAGGAGGACTAAGATGAGGAGAAATTTCTTTACTCAGAGAGAGGTGAACCTGTGAAATTCGCTACCACAGAAAGCAGTTTACGTTTTCAAGAAGGAGTCATATATAGCTTTTGGGAGAAGGGGATCAAAGGATATGGGGGAAAGGCAGAATTAAGCTACTGAGTTGGATGAGCAGCCATTATCATAATGAACTGTGAAGCATGCTCAAAGGGCTGAATGGCTTACCCCTATTCCTAATTTCTATGTTTCTTTGTAAATGTTCCAATGTGGATTAATTAACAAAATTAAATAGAATCATTAAAAGCAAATTATGCTTAATTAATTTTATTTGTTTTTTGACAAGCTAACAGAGAGGGTTGATGAGGGTAATTTGCTGCTTGAGAAGGACAATTTGTGAATATGTGGACTTCCAAAGGCATTTGGTAATATCATATGCATAAGAAGACCGTTGTGCAGCTTCTTTGATTTTCAACCTGTTTGTGTATGTATTACTTTTGTTCCCTTGAAATAGCCAGATAAGTCACTGAGTAGTTCAAAATGATTTATCCTATACTGTAGGACTCTGGGTCATTAAGGCCAACCAGAAACGTAACTCAGGAATACACAAGCAGTTATAGTTTCATATTCAATTGCAAGTAATTATCACATACTAATCAAGGTATAGGAATTACCTCTATCCGTCACAGCTATTGAATATGGTTACATCATGTATAAGATAGATATTACAAACAACCACAATCATTGCATGCCAGCTTAATTGTTTCTAACATAAAAATCTGTTTGTTTCTAACGTAGAAATCCTACAGTACAGAAAGAGGCCATTCAGCCCATCGGGTCTGCACCTACTACAATCCCACCCAGGCCCTGCTCCCATATCTTTTTTTTATTATTAAGCAACACAGCACGGGAAACAGGCCCTTCGGCCCAACGAGCCCGCGCCACCGTAATACCAAATACATTATCCTATTTTAATATTCCTATATAATAATATATATATTAATCCTAATTTGGAAAATTTTCACCATAGGGACAATTTGTTACCCAATCAGCCTAAGAGCGAATTTTTGGGTTGTGGGAGGAAACCGGAGTGCCCGGAGAAAACCCACGCAACCACGGGGAGAACGCGCAAACTCCCGCAGACACCGGCCCAATTCCAAGTGTCTGCACAGCCACATCGATAGTCTCTGAGCTGTCATGGTGCCCTTCAGGTGGTCCACATAAAGCACTCATATACGACATGAGGTACCAGGCAACCCATGAATCAACATCCAAGAGCTGTACCCGCACCACCTGCCGAATGCATGCTCAATGTTGGTCAAGTATGGACCGAATTACCTGTGGAAAAAAGCCGTAGTTAAACAGTCCTAATATATCCCTCTATCTGCATACCGCTCATGTGGCTGTCCAAGAGACCCTTAAACAGCCCCAGCGTGCCTGCTCCCACCACCTTACTCGGCAGTGCATTCCACACCCCCACTACCCTTTGTGTGAAAAACTGCCCTCTAATATTCGTCCTATACATAGCCCCCTTCACCCTATGGCCATGACCTCTCGTCCTATCCATTTCTAAAGGTGGAAAAAGTTTACCTCCATTTACTCTATCTATACCCCTTATAATCTTATACACCTCTATGAGATCCCCTCTAAGCCGACGTCTTTCAAGGGAAAACAACCCCAGTCTATCTAATCGTTCCTCATAGGACAGTCCTTCCATACCAGGCAGCATCCTGGTAAACCTCCTCTGCACTCTCTCCAAGGACTCCACATCCTTCCGATAGTACGGAGACCAGAACTGGGCGCAGTATTCCAAGTGAGGCCTAACCAAAGTTGTATACAACTGCAACATCAAACTCCTACTCTTATATTCTATACCCTTTTCTATGAAAGCTAACATACTATACGCCTTCTTTGTCACCTTCTCCACCTGTGTCACCTTCTCCACCTGTGACCTCTACATATTTACCCACTAATCCCTCTAACCTACACATCTCAGGGTGCTAAGGAGCATTTTTTTTTGTTGCATGGCCAACCAACCTAACCTACACATCTTTGGACTGTGGGAAGCAACCGGAGCACCTGGAGGAAACCCACACAGACATGAAGAGAATGTGCAAACTCCACACAGACAGACCAAGCCTGGAATTGAACCCAGGTCCCTGGAGCTGTGAAGCAGCAGTGCTAACCACTGTGCTATGGTGCTGCCCCAAATATCCAATATTGTAATAGTCAATCAATGCAAATTCATCATTGTGACAAGTTATCAATTTGTTTGTGTCTGTGGCTATCACTCTCTCCTCCTATGTCTAGATGTCTGATTTAATAAATTCTCTCATGCTAAAGCCTTGATGTTTATCTATGTTACTTTTTATAAAGACTTCTGGTTTGTCTCACAGCAACTTAAATTATTTTTGAACTTGTGCGATTTTTAACCCTTTCAAGATTTATTACTAAAGTTGAAGCCCATACAATATGGCTGTTTGGGTAGGGTGGCAGGGTAGTAGGGAACTGTTATTTTTTGGATTAGAGAAAGGTAAATAGTGGGTTCACAAGGTGTTGTTACTTGGCCCATTGCTTTTCTTTGCATATATTTCTGATTATTAAGGCATGTGTTGATTATTAAGCCTTTTTGGAATTTGTAGATGGTACAAAAATTTGAAGAATTGTCGAAGGGGTTAAAAATGATTGAGTGCCGCAAACTGGGAAACTGCTCAGGCTGCAAGGTACAGCTACTTACGCAATAGACAAGGGGGACTTTGATCAACCACAATATAGCTAAAGTCACTGTTTAAAATGCCAGACAGTTATGGACTACAGGCATATGTTTGCTGATAGTATAGCTATGTGTATGTGCCTCATTTATAACTGGAAATTGTAATTAGGAAAACATAGAGTTGCTATAATTGTTCATTACTATGGGAAATAAATGAAGTAATCAGAACTATTAATTGTGATTGGATATTGTTTACCTTTCAATGAGTGTACAATTTTATTGTATGTGAAGTACTTGTAGTTGAGCCTAAAAGTTAATTACCATCATATCTTTTTACTCGGACCACGTGGTGGCAAATAGATTCTTTGTTCAGTTCGAATAAAGATCCAAATAAGAACTCTTTGAGTGTCTCCTGATCATTCAGGGGAGTAAAAGTACCAGATAGCTGGAGAGTTGTGTAGTTTTCCCTAACAATTGTAGGATGGATAGTGACAGCATTGAATTGTGCGTGAGATAGGTTAGTTGAATGGGTGGACATCGGGCAGATGAAATTTAATGCAGAGAATTGTGAAGTGATACATTTTGGTAGGAAGAGTGAGGGGAGGCGAAACAAAGAAGGTGAGAGGGCATGGGATCCAAGGGGCGTTGGCCTTGTGGATCCAGAACTGGCTTGCCTGCAGAAGGCAGAGAGTGCTTGTGGATGGGTCTTTTTCAGTCACCAGTGGAGTGCCCCAGGGATCTGTTCTGGGACCCTTGCTGTTTGTCATTTTCATAAATGACCTAGATGAGGAAGTGGAGGGATGGGTTAGTAAGTTTGCCGACCATACGAAGGTTGGTGGTGTTGTGGAGAATCTGGAGGGATGTCAAAAGTTGCAGCGGGACATAGATAGGATGCGAGACTGGGTGGAGAAGTGGCAGATGGATTTCAATGCAGATAAACGTGTAGTGGTCCATTTTGGCAGGACCAATGGGATGAAGGAGGACAATATCAAGAGTAGGAGTCTTAGCTGTGTTGAAGAGCATAAGGAACTTGGGGTCTTCGTCCAAAGGACTCTTAAATCAGCCTTGCAGGTGGAGGATGTGGTCAAGAAGACATATGGTGTACTGGCCTTCATTAATCGAGGAATTGAGTTTAGGAGTCGGAAGGTAATGCTGCAACTTTATAAGACCCTTGTCAGACCCCACTTGGAGTACTATGCGAAGTTCTGGTCGCCTCACTATAGGAAGGATGTAGAAGCTATTGAAAGGATGCAGAGGAGATTTACAAGGATGTTGCCTGGATTGGGAGGCATGCCTTATGAAGACAGGTTGAGGGAGCTGGGACTCTTCTCCCTGGAGAGACGAAGGTTGAGAGGTGACCTGATAGGGGTTTATAAAATGTTGAGAGGAATAGATAGGGTGGATTCTCAGAGACTATTTCCCAGAGCTGAAATGGTTGCTACAAGAGGACACAGATTTAAGGTTCAGGGAAGCAAGTACAGAGGAGATGTTAGGGGTAAGTTTTTCACTCAGAGGGTGGTGAGTGAATGGAATCGGCTGCCGTCAGTGGTGGTAGAGGCGAACTCGCTGGGGTCTTTTAAAAGACTTCTAGATGAGTATATGGGATCTAATGGGATTGGGGGTTATAGATAGGTCTATGGCTTGGTAGGTATAGATGTGATTGGTGCAACTTGTGGGCTGAAGGGCCTGTTCGTGCTGTAGTGTTCTATGTTCTATAAAATAAATTATATAATTCTAAAGGGGCTACAGGAACCGACAGGAGGTATATGTGCACAAATCAATAAAGATTGAGAAATAATTAAAAGGGTATATTTGTAATTAAAAATTAGTTACAAAAGCAAGGAAGTTATGATGAACCTTTTATAAAACACCGATTCAGCTTCAGCTAAAAGAATGTATGACGTTCTGGGTACATTCTGGAAGGATGTATTTTAAAAAGGTTGCAGGAAAGATTTGCAAGAATGGGCTCAGGATTGTGGAATTTCAGTTATGTGAATAGATTGGAGCTTGGTTGTTTCCTTGGAGAAGGCTGAGAGGAGATTTGAAAGAGGTATTCAAAATCATGAGGAATCTAGACAGAGTAGAGCGAGAGAGAGAGACACTCATTGTTGGAAAGGTCGAAGACCAGACGGCACAGATTTAGATCATTGGTTTAAAAAAAATCAGTTGCGACATGAGGGAAATTCTTTTTTACTACTCTGCCACCCAAACAATTTCCTATCTAAACAGCACATTCTATGGGCTTTAGCTTTGGTTAATAAACCTTGAAAGAGTTAATAACCACACAAGTTTAAAAATCACTTCAGCTGCTATGAGTATGGTTGGTTCTGGAATGCAGCGCCTGAGAGTTTGAAGGAGGTAGACCGAACTGTAGCTTTCAACAGAGAATATTGAATCATCATCTGAAGAGAAATGATTGCAGAGCTACTGAGAAAGAGCGGGGGAGTGGAATTAAGTGCCTTACTCTTGCGGAGAGTCCAAATAAACACTACAGAATAAATGGCCTCCTTCTGTGCATATAAACGTCCTTAGGCAGGAGGATGGAAATCTGAAACATTGCTACTGGTTTAAAATTAGCAAAAAGAAACAAAAGCGAAATACCGCGGGTGCAGGTAACCTTAAATCAAAACTCAGCAAAAAAAAAAGGAGCTTGACAAGCTGAGATAAGAGGTCCCCAAGACCTTTTGTCAAACTTGAGCTTGTTGTTATCTTCCATATATAGAGTTGGACTTTTCGAAACTCCACCTTCAGCTGCATTCTGTGAGTCTATAGATACAGTATAAAAAAAATCATAGGCTGCCAAAAGTGTGACTGATGTTCCAGCTGACCAATCGGACAGGCGAGAGGAAAGCAGCGAGCTGTTTGTCTGAGCGAGGAGTCGGGAGGTGCGGCCAGGCGGATCTCTACATTGTCTTTAACTGAAGGTGACTCTCCAGGAGAGTGGGCTGCATTCGGACCAAGGGCCCGACTGAGTGTCAAACAACTCATCACACGTTCAACACCAGGTCTGATTTGCTTTTAGCTTAACGCTTTTGGTGCGACTCGTTCTTTACTTAACGCGGCGGGAGATCCACGGGTTAAAAACTTCTTTGTGTAGAGAACATCCCCGGACCTCCAAGGCTTATTTAACTAAAGAATGCGACATATTGCAGGAAGTTTAAGTGGAGGTGGCTCGATTTGACGCTGCTCTGCTCAACTGAGGGAGGGGGAGGGGGAGGGGGAATGCAGTACGTGTTCACAACAAAATACCTGCAATTGTTATTTAAGTCATTTAATTTTATGTGACTAATCCACAAATCTACGCCATCTCGGAAGGGAATGTGCAATGCACCATGTTGTAGAGAAAAAAAATTCAAAGCACTTCCTGGATCGCCTTCTTGACTTCCTAATTCAGAATGTATTTGCACACAGACACATCATGGTTTGTGATGATTTTGTTTTGTTTTCAATCCCATGTTGAGGAGGTCAAAAACGCTTTCAGTTCAGCTGTAATTGAAAAACATGCAAAGAAAAATGAAGGTTTTAGACCAAAAAAAAACACTCACATCTCTTAAAGACCATAATATCCAAGAGGTATGTTATATCTTGTTGCAGGGCCAACACCTGGGTACGACGGTGAGACACAAGTTTACATTTTTTCATATCTATTCAGCACAGTTGGTCATTGTACTGAAGAATTTCAGGCGGGCCTGGGAAACATTTTGACCAGGTCTTTGCTTCTGCACCATTTTGTCTTTCATCCCCTGTGAGCGCATTTGCCGGGGACAGTAATTCTACCTGCACCAGGAGGCGGCCTGTGTCACTATTCCTGCTGTTTTTATAATGATTATAAAGTACAATACCACACATGGCAAACGTGATCTTTTTAAGTTGATCTTGGACCAGCTTATTTGCCCTTTCAGAAGGTGGCCAGAAAACATCAGATCAACTTGTCATCTTAAATGGGCTAAGTATCAGCTGCCTTCCCGGACTGCTGTGGTCTATGTGGTGTAAGTAGGAAGGACGTTACAGAATCCTGAGGTGATAAAACGTTACATTTCCAAGTCCAGCTGGTGCGTGACTTGTAAGTGTCGGTGATCTTACATCCTTGCTGCTCTTGTCCTTCTTGGTGCTAGAATTGTGCCTTGGAAGGAGCCTTGGCAAATGCTGCAGTGAACCTTGTTGATGGTATACATTGCTGCCAGTGGTGGAGGGAGTGAATATTTAAGTAGGTGGATGGATGCCATACAAGTAAACTGCTTGTGTAGAACCTCTTGAGTGGTTGTTGAAGCTGCACTCCTTCAGTTGAGTGGAGAGGGTTTTATTACAGTCTTGACTTGGGCCTTATAGATGGTGTCAAGGCTTTGGGAAGTCAGGAGATGAATTTGTTGTGACAGAATTCCCAGCCTTTGATTTGCTCTTGTCACCACAGTATTTATATGACTGATGTAATTCAGTTTCTGATTGGTGGTGACCTGCAGGATGGTGATTGGAGCAGCATGATAGCATAGTGGTTCGCGCTGCTGTTTCACAATGCCAGGGACCGAGTTCGATTCCCGGCTTAGGTCACTGTCTGTGTGGAGTTCTTGCCATGTCTGCTTGGATTTCCTCCAGTTGCTCCAGTTTCCTCCCACATTCTGAAAGACATGCTGTTTAGATGCATTGACCCGAAAAGGCGCCAGACTGTGGTGATGAGGGGAATTTCACAGTAACTTCTTTGCCATGTTAACGTAAGCATGACTTGTGACTAATAAATAAACTTTAGACTGTGGGGAAACCGACAATAGTAATGTTATTGAATGCCAGTGGAAGTGATTAGGATCTCTTATTAGGGATAGTGATCTCTAGGTGCTTATGTGGGATGAATATTACTTGCCACTCATCAGCTCAGGCCTTGAATATTGTCAAGGTCTTGCTGCACACAGACATACATGGCTGCATTATACGAAGCATTGCAATCATTTAGCGAAAATCCTCACATTTAAGTTTTTTTGATTGAAGGTCATTGATGAAACAACTAAAGAGGGTTAGGCCTTGGGCACTGCCGTGAGGAATTCTTGCAATAATGTACTGGGCTGAGATGACTGACATATGATAATATCTGACTCAAAATCATCTAAGTCATAGCACTAGAGGTCAGGCTTTTAATTGGCTTTTTCAGTTACGTAGATGATCCCTAAGGTTGCAAAATGCCCAACCAGAAGATGAAGTATTGTTTCTCCAGCTTGCTGTAGGCTTCATTGGAGCATTGCAGCAGGCCAAGGGTAGACATATGGAAATGAGAACAAGATGCTAAGTTAAAATGGCAAATGGCAGGAAGGTTGGTGTTATTCTTGTGGACTGAGTGAAGGGATTCTGCAAAGCAGTGTTTAGTCCTTTTGAGTTCTTTTGAAGTTAAGCACTATTCACCTCACAGTTCACAATATTTTCCAGTTTTGTGTTGTCTAGAAATATTTAAATTGTGGCCTGCATAAGAAGGTTTAGATCATTAATGTATATTAGGACATCAGCCCCTACAAAACCCCATTATACACCATCCTCCAGTATGAAAAATATTAATTAGCCGCTACTCTTTGATCCAGTCAATCAGATAATTTCAGATCCATGTTGTTATTGTCCTGTTTATTCTACGAACTTTGACTTTTCTCATAAATTTGTCATGTGACACATTATCATATGGCTTTTGGAAGTCTACGTACAGCAGTAGCTCTAATCAATTCTCTGTTAACTCATCGCAAAACTCCAGCACAATTTTCCTTTTGCAAATCCTTAATCAAGCTTTCCTTAATAAAGCTGCAGTTGTCCAAGTGACTATTAATTTTATCCTGTAGTTTTTTTTCTACAAGCTTCTCCACCAGAAAGATTGCTGGACTTATCAACAGATTCTGACTTGAACAGGTTTTGCACTGGGGTTCAACCCTGCCACAACAATCTCTTCCCTTGGGGTCATCATGACTCACCCCTGTGCAACTGTGGAGAAGTGCAAACCATGGTACATATAACCTACAAAGGCCACACAGTCTGTGCTGTGGTGTCACTGCCCTACACTAGGCTGCCAACTGCCTGAAGAATTTCAAATATGACATCTAGCTGTTCATCAGTGTATACAATATTAGTATTGTCATTGCCCCCTCTGATGTTTCCACTCTCTCCAGCATTGCAATGCTCTCCTTAACCAAATTAGTCACCAAACCCCCTTTTCTTTCTTCGCTATTTTGCTGAACACTTTGTACGCAGGATTATTCAACACCCAGTCCTGCTCATCGTTGAGCCAGGCCTCTGATACCATTGCAACGTTATGGCCTGAATTTTTTGGATGGCAGAGTCTTAACTCCTGCCGTTGGAAGAGTAGGTGTGGAACACCTCCCCACCAGTTCCAAGTGCCCCGCAGCCATTTCAGAGCTGGCATCTGGGGACATGTGGAGCATCTTCAAGGTGGAGGGTACCATAGATAGCACGTATAGAGAGGTGATCACACAGCAGGCTCAGAGTCCACAGGCAGCAAGGGAATGGGTAATCGTTCAGACAAAGTGAAAGGACTAGGCAGGTGGTGCAGCAATTGGCTGAGGCTATTCACCTGCAAAACAGATATACTGTTTTGGATATTGTTCAGAGGAATGGCATTTCAGGGGATAATAAATGTAGGCCCTTTGAGAATTTATGTACCAGAACTTCTGAGAGACACAAGTTTTAATGAAGAGCTGAAAGAAATCTCAAGTAGATTGATAAGGTGGATAAGTCTCCAGGTACTGATAATCTTCATCCCAAAGTACTTAATGAAGTGAGCCTGGAAATAATAGATCCATTGGTGGTGATCATTTTCCAAAATTCTTTCCAGGCTGCTTCTTACAGATTGGAAGGTAGCTAATGTAAACTCGCTATTCATAGAGGGAGGTAAAGAGAAAACAGCGAACTGTAGTCCAATGAGCCTAATGTCAGGACTGGGGAAGCTGCTATAGTCCATTAATATTATTAATTCAGCATTTGGAAGACAGTAGTATAATCATACAAAGTCAGCATAGATTTACAAAGGAAAAATCATGCTTGATGAATCTGTTGGAATTCTTTGAGAATGTAACATGTAGAGTTGACCAAAGAGAACCATTGGATGTGATCATTTAGACTTTCAAAAGACTTTCAACAAAGTTTCATGTAGCAGATTACTATGTAAAATTAAAGCACATGGATTGTGGATAGTGTCTTGAGATGGATAGAAAATTAAATAGCAGATAGGAAACAAAGATTTGGCATAAATGGGTCATTTTCTGATTGACAGGCAGTGATGAGTGGGGATTTGTTCTCAGACCCCATCTGTTCACATTATATATGAATGATTTGGAAGAAGAAACCTAATGTATTATCTCTAAATTTGCAAATGACACAAAGGACAGCACGCTGGCATAGTGGTTAGCACTATTGCCTCACGGTGTTAAGGATCTGTCTTCAATTCCTGGCTTGGGTCACTATCTGTGCAGAGTCTGAACATTGGGGTAGCCTCCCTAGCCAGGATTTTATCATCATATTATACCTGATTTCCCATGGGGCATAAAGCAATTAGTGCGATTGGTGCCAGTTTTTGAGACCGGTGTCATTTTAGGAACGCTGGATTTCCAGCACGATCAGCTGGAAATGGGTGAGAGGCGAGTTAGTGTATTTCAAGAAACATTTATTTCAAGTCACATGTCATTAGTGATTTAGCGCTCAATCATCCAGATTCCTTATGACTTTGCTGGGAAAAGTTCTCACCAGCAAGGAATAGACATACTCTCATGAGTGGGGAGCAGTCTACTTGGCCATTGAAGCCCCTGGGAAGGCTGAGGGCAAGGGGAGGGGGCTGTCCCTTGGGCAGTGCCAGACTGGCAATGCTACCCTAGTAGCTGGAAAATGCCTACCGGGCAATGTCATGCAGAGGGGCGAATGGAGGAGGGGCCTGTGGGGAAGGGGTAGTGAGGATGGGGCCAGTAGAGGAAGGGCCAATGGCGGGGTGGGTCTAATGGGGGTGAGGCCCACTGCCACTCTCCAGCAATCGGTTGGGGAAGGGCAGCGAGGCCACAGTCAGTGAGAAAGGAGGGGGTCCGTGATCAGTCTGGGTTTGGCAGGGGCAGCATCTAAAGTTGTAGGCTCCCATGATTGCAGGGTGGAGGAACTGCCTACGTTAGCAGGGGCCCTGACAGCTCTCTCAGATCCCTGCTACTCCTAATGCGCATTTGCAGCATCAGAGCCCTGCACTACTACCGTCTGCAGACTTTCGGACATACTAAACCCCAACCACAGACTTCTGCAGCCAGAATAGACTTGCTCCAAATTTTGCAAGCAGAGTGCAAATGGGGGCTTAAAACACATCCAAAAGAAGGATCTGAAACTCTTCTATTTCAAGTCCATCCAGCACTTAGATAAAAAGTAGTAAATGCTAGTTGTGTATGTACTAGAATTATGTACATAAACAGACATGTACAGGGTGACATGTGGCACAGTGGTTTGAACTGCTGCTTCAGAGCACCAGGGACCTGAGTTCAATTCCCAACTTGGATTATTGTCTGCATTGAGTCTACACATTCTCTGCATATTTGTGTGGGTTTCCTTCGGGTGCCCCAGTTTTCTCCCACAGTGCAAAGACGTGCTGGTTAAGTGCATTGGCCATTCTAAATTCTCCCTCTGTGTAACCAAAGAGGTAAGAACTCAGTAAGAATCTAGCAACACCAATTTTAAATCCAACCGATTTATTTGATAGTAAATTTGCGAGTTTTCGACACTCTGTGTCTTCGTCAGGCAAATGCAGTGTTCTGGTCTGCAATAGCACACATATCAACACAGACAGTCTCAGATTGCTGATTAGAATGCAAATCCTTACATCTAACCTGCTGTTCAAGTGTTAAAGTGGCTAACAATGTGTGTGAAGGGAATCCTGAGCATTGGTTAGAGAATTGTGTATTTTCTCCAGGCAGCACAGTAAGTGAGGTTTTTTGCTAATCCAGGCGAGTTACGGGGGTTACAGATAGTGTGTCATGAAGCCAAGATCCCTATTAAGACCTTCCTCATGTCTTGGCTATCAGTCTCTGCTCAGCGACTCTGCGCTGTCGTGTGTCACGAAGGCCCCCTTGAAGAACATTTACCTGCAGGTCGGAGGCCGAATGCCCATGACTGCTGAAGTGTTCGCCCACAGGAAGGGAACTGTTTTGCCTGGTTATTGTTGAGCGATGCTCATTCATCCGCTGTCGTAGTGTCTGCATGGTCTCCCCAATGTACCATGCTTCGGAACATCCTTTCTTGCAACGTATTAGGTAGACAACGTTGGCCGAGTTGCAAGAGTATGTACCGTGTACCTGGTGAATGGTATCCTCACGTTTGATTATGTCATCCATGTCTATGATCTGGCATGTCTTGCAGAGGTTGCTGTGGCAGGGTTGTGTGGTATTGTGGTCACTGTTCTCCTGAAGGTTGGATAGTTTGCTGCGAACAATGATCTGTTTGAGGTTGTGCGGTTGTCTGAAAGCAAGAAGTGGGGGGGTGGGGATGGCCCTAGCGAGATGTTCATCGTCATCAATGATATTTGAAGACTCCGGAGAAGATGTCGTAGCTTCTCCGCTCCGGGGAAGTACTGGACAACAAAGGGTACTCTGTCCACCGTGTCCCGTGTTCGTTTTCTGAGGAGGTCAGTGCGGTTTATCGTTGTGGCACGTCAGAACTGTCGATCGATGAGTCGAGCGCCATATCCTGTTCTCACGAGGGCATCCTTCAGTGTCTGGAGGTGTCTGTCACAATCCTCCTCATCTGAGCAAATTCTGTGTATACGGAGGGCTTGTCCATAGGGAATGGCTTCTTTAACGTGTCTAGGGTGGAAGCTGGAGAAGTGGAGCATTGTGAGGTTGTCTGTCGGTTTTTGGTACAGTGAGGTGCTGAGGTGACTGTCCTTGATGGAGATGCGTGTGTCCAAGAATGCAACTGATTCTGGAGAATAGTCCATGGTGAGTCTGATAGTGGGATGGAACTTGTTGATATCATCAAACAGTTGTTTCAATGATTGTTCACCATGAGTCCAAAGGAAAAAGATGTCATCAATGTATCTAGTATATAACCTTGGTTGAAGATCTCGTATGGTGAAGAAGTCTTGTTTGAACCTGTGCATGAAGATGTTGGTATACTGAGGTGCAAATTTGGTCCCCATGGCTGTTCCATGTGTCTGGATTGTTGAAGGTGAAGACATTGTGGTCCAAGATGAAGCGGATGAGTTGTAAAATTGCATCCGGAAACTGGCAGTTGTTGGCATTCAGTACTGAGGCAGTTGCAGCAATACCGTGATGTAAGGATGTTAGATCCTTATGTAAGAATCTTACATCCCCATGATGTAAGGTTAGATGTAAGGATTCGCATTCTAATCAGCAATCTGTGACTGACTGTGGTGATATGTGTGCTATATCGTCAGGCAAATGCTATACACTGCATTTGCCTGACGAAGACAGAGTGTCAAAAGCTCGCAAATTTACTATCAAATAAATCGGTTGGATTTAAAATTGGTGTTGCTAGATTCTTACTGAGTTCTTACTACCCCAGTCCAACGCCGGCATCTCTACGTCATAACCAAAGAGGTGCCAGAGTGTGGCAACTAGGGGATTTTCAGAGTAACTTTGATGCAGTGTTAATGTTAGCTTACTCATGATACTAATAAATAAACTTTAAATTGGGTTGGAGGATGAGCTGTGAAAAGGATCCAGAGATACTTCAGCGTGATTTGGACAGACTGAGTGTGTGGGCATATGCATTGGAAGAAGCAGTATAATGTGGATAAATGTGAGGTTATCCACTTTAATAGCAATAATAGGAAGACAGATTATTACTTGAATAGGTGTAAATTGAGAGAGGTGTATACTCAATGAGACTTTGGTGTCCTCATGCATCAGTCGCTGAAAGTAAAGCAGGCCATAAAGAAAACAAATGGTATGTTGGCCTTCATAGCAAGAGGATTTGAGTATAGGGATAGGGAGGTTTTGCTTCAGTTGTATAGGGAGTTGGTGAGGCCATACCTGGAGCATTGTGTGCAGTTTTGGTGTCTTTATCTGAGGAAGGATACTCTTGCTGTAGAGAGAATTCAGTGAAGGTTATCAGGCTGATTTCCGGAATGGCAGGTCTGTCGTATGAGGAGAGATTAAATTGATTAGGATTGTATTCATAGGAGTTTGGAAGAGGGAGGAGGGATCTCATAGAAAGTTGTAAAATTTTCAACAGCGTGGATTCAGAAAGAATGTGGGACTCCCCAGTGGTGGGGGGAGTCCAGAATTAGGGGCATAGTTTGAGGATTACAAGTAAACTTTTAGGACTGGAGTGAGGAGAAATTTCTTCACCTAGAGAGTGGTGAATCTGTGAAATACACTGCCACATGGTAGTTGCAGCTAAGAAGAAATTAGATATGGCTCTTGGAACTAAAGGGATTAAGGGATATTGGGGGAAGGAAGGATCAGGATATTGAATTTGATGATCAGCCATGATCGAATTGAATGGTGGAGCAGGCCCATGGGGCTGAATGACCTACTCCTGCTTCTGTTCTACATTTCTGCGATCATCTACTTCAGGGTTGTCAAAGTGCAGCCTGCAGTCCACACCAGGCCCACCCATGATAGCTATGAGGTCTGTTGAACATTTCTAAAATTATAATTTTCTGGTAAAAATATTAAAGGCTGAGAAGAGATAAATGGTGGTAAGGCAGTGTGTGCATCTGCGCAGTACTATTAACTATGCAGGCGTATCTGCAGCTTTGTCATTATTGTATTATGACTTGTTGAAAGCAGAAACCAACAGTTTCTTTTGGACGTACAATTTAGGCCTGTATCACTTCTAACTTGAAAGCATTCAGTCAGTGCATTTATGCACATTACATAGAATCATAGAACCCTACAGTGCAGAAGGAGGCCCTACGGCCCATCGAGTCTGCACCGAATACAATTCCGTCCAGGCCCGATCCCCATATCCCTACATATTATACCCTCTAACCTATGCATCGCTGGACACTAAGGGGCAATTTCTTCGCATGTCCAATCAACCTAACCCGCATATCTTTGGACTGTGGGAGGAAACTGGAGTACTCGGAGGAAACCCACACAGACACGAGGAGAATGTGCAAACTCCACACAGTGACCCAAGCTGGGAATCAATCCAGGACCTTGGAGCTGTGAAGCAGCAGTGCTAATCACTTGTGCTACCATGCCACCATATAATAATATACTTCAACATGCCTATGAAAAGAAAAGTAGATAAAAATGCTGTGCATTTTTAAGCAAATAGCAATATTCGTCCATCTTTACCAAAGCAAGTCAAAAGATTTTATGCTAAATATATTTATAGATAGTATCTGTTGCCAAAGAATGTGAATTATGTCATGTTGAGATATATATACAGGCAAGCTAAGAGAAGAAAAGTTGGAAAACTGGAACAGTCATTGAAAAAGCAACAATGTGCATTTCCAAATGTGCATAATGTATGTGACAGCACATTAAAAGCAAGTTTTGCAATTGCTCAAGAAATTGCAACTTCTTCATTTTCTGAGGTGAAGTTCCTGAAAAAAAATGCACAAAGAAATCTGTGAACATTGTATGTCCAGATAAGCAAAATATTTTGAATTTGATTTATATTTGTTATTGTTATGTGTATTAACATACAGTGAAAAGTATTATTTTTTGTGCACTATACAGACAAAATATACCGTTCATAGAGAAGGAAACGAAACAGTGCAGAATGTAGAGTTACAGTCATGGCTCACAGCATATCATGGGCGATCTTCCCAAAAAAATTCTAAGGAGGCAATCTGATGAAAACAATTCTAAGTCCAGGATGAGCGGGAACACGGAGTTTGTGATCCTCGCTGGGGACCTCGAGAACCTTTGGCTGTACTGACGAGGCCACCATGCCTGGTCCTCATTGCTGGAACCCCTCCCAGTGAGACCACAGAAGCAAGTGACGATAATATACTGGGCTCACTAATCACATTAAAATTAGATGAAAATTTAATTTAAATAACTCTCGGCTTCGCGCTGGAAATGGGTGTGAGGTTGATTTTGCCAGATATCCAGTGCCATTAGAGTCACGTGAGGAGAGAAAGTGGGCACGAACCTGATTTTTCTGCTCTTGCGGGATCTTATCAGTTCGTTCTGCCCATCGGCTGACACGGTGCGATGGTAAAATCGCCCCCTAAATGTCATAAATGACTGAAAAGAGGAGAGTTCCACATTGCGCAAGTTAAACACTGTAATTTCCCCATACCCTGTCAGTTTTTTTGATAACTGGAAGATTTTTTTAAAGTTTATTTATTCGTCACAAGTAAGGCTTACATTGACACAACAGTGAAATTACTGTGAAAATCACCTAGTCGCCGCATTCCAGCGCCTGTTCGGGTCAATGCAGCTAACCAGCACATCTTTCAGAACATGGAAGGAAACTGGGGCACCTGGAGAAGACCCACGCAAATACTGTGAGAACGTGCAAACTCCATGCGGACGGTGACCCAAGCCAGGAATCGAATCCGGGTTCCCGGTGCTCTGAAATAGCAGTGCTAACACTATGTGCCACCATGCCATTCTGGTAGCCTGACCAGGAAGATAGTAGATGGTAGGGAAAGGATGGAGCATAAGTACATTGGTAAAGTTGGCTGCACACTGCTCGAGGTGCCATTGCACAGGGTATCCCAATCTCCAGAGATCTGTTACCACCAGCCAGCACTCCCCCCACCCCCTGCCCACGGATATTGAACATTCCCCTACCCTGCACAATTGGCAGATGTTCTTCCCAGATACCGACATGGGCTTCAGGACTCAGCCAGTGAGTCCTTTGATGGATCATCGAGGCCCCTCTTCCTCCAACCTCCATACAACCAACCCTTTGCAGACTATCCTCTGCGGCCCTGCCCCCACCATTGATCACCCCCCCCCCCCCCCGCCCCCTCAACAGCAACTCCCTAATCATTCTCACGTACTTACAGACCTCACCCCTGCCTTGTGGAGATGCCTCCCTATCATAGCTCCTTCATGAGTAGAACGAGAATTCCACCAATTGCTTCTACTAGAATATAGCAGCGGACACTCTTGTTGATCCATTAATGTGCCTTCAAACATCAGCCAGAGACTAAGATAGCCAATGCAGACGCCTTATGTTGTCTCCCATTACCTGAAAGCACGTCATTTCCTCTAATTCTGTCAGGAATATAATAGCTTTAAATTTTCTGGATTCTTACCCGTAACAGACAATACTAATGGACTAATAGAGACCCATTGTTATCAAAGAGAACATATGATGCTGCATGGATGGTGAAATGAGAGTGCTTCAAAGGAAATGAAGCCTTATCAGCTCAGCAAACATGAGCTCAGTTTGAGATGATGTCACCTTTTGCAGAGCAAGAGTGGTTGGCTCCACGTCAGGAAGAGAGTTATTGCTCGAAGAATTGCACAGTGATCATTCTGCCATGTTGAAGATGAGGGCAGTACGGTAGCACAATGGTCAGCACTGCTGCTTCACATCTCCAGGGACATGGGTTCGATTCCTGGCTTGGATCACTGTCTGTGTGGAGTTTACACATTCTCCTTGTGTCTGCATGGGTTTCCTCCAGGCGCTCTGGTTTCCTCCCACAGTCCAAAGATGTGTGGATTAGGTTGATTGGTCATGCTAAAAATTGCCACTTAGAGTCCTGAGATGTGTAGGTTAGAGGGATTAGCGGGTAAAATATGTAGGGATATGGGGGTAGGGCCTGGGTGGAACTGTGGTCGATGCAGACTCAGTGGGCCGAATGGCCTCCTTCTGCACAGTAGGATTTCTGAGAAATGTTAGCAAGAAGCTGTATTTGGTGGCCTCGCATCAACGCTGATGCAGAAAGTGTTGTCAAACAGTGTGAACTGTGCCACTTCCAGCAAAAGTTCCCAGTTACAGAGACAAGGCAGAGTTATCAGAAAAGGAATCTTGATTTGTCAAAACCAGAAAGAGCATTTGAGATAGACAATCCAGTCTTTGTGAAGAATTTTGGAAGTGGACCAAATTGGGTCTCAGGAGTCGTGGTAGCCAGGATGAGATCACTTGTTGTGAGGTGGAAGTGCAGGACAAGCCAGTGAACACCGAGATTATTTGCGGAGTTGAAGAGCCCAGTGCCACTGCCTTGACTAATTGTGGCAGCAAGTAGCGTTGTTGTTTGAGGAGTGAAGTGGCTGCTCAGGCACTTGTATTAACTGTGTTAATAATATTCATTATTGCTTTGGTTTTGGAAAGTCTTCAAGTTAGTGGTGTATTGTATAATAAGGAACTTAAAGTGGGAGGGATGTAAAAGCTGGCCCCTACATTTGGAGAGTCATTTGAACCAATCACCCAATGGGTACGAGACCACAGAAGGTACGTATGTTGCAGAGTGTGAGCTTTTGCAGCCAGAGTAGATCTAGAGTTGAAAAATACTCTGTGTATTTATCTATTTGTAAATAAACCATTACAGTTTGTTATGCTACCTGGTGATTGTCATGCTTGTAATTAATATACAATTCAGTTTGTAAGTTCTGTGCATTTCATCGCATTCTGCATCAAGAAACAGTCTGTGCTAAAACCCAGGACGTGGAACATGTAAAGAGTATTGTTATAAAAACAGTTCATTTTATCCAAGTTGGTGCTCTCTATCACTGACAATTCCACCAGCTAATTCAGAAAGCTCACCATGGATAACCTAATTATATTGAAATGCGCTGGCTCAACTGCGGGACAGTATTCAAGTGTTTCTTAGAAATGAGATGTGCGATTGAAGAATTTACATATTTGTGAACAAGAAGAATAAACCTAAGACTGAACTATTGAGCATTGAATAACTGGCAGGCTTTGCCTTATCGATTGACATCTTAACATCCTGAACGTAGGAATGTAAGGATGTAACCAGGTTGTCACTGAGCTCTGTGACAGTGTTTGTACCTTTTGAAAATAAACGAATTTTTTGGAAAAAAGAACTCTCACTTTGCAACATGGCATTGACTCTGTTTACACTTCCCGCTGCCTCAGCAAAACACCAGCATAATCAAGGACTCCACGCACCTCGAACATTCTCTCTTCTATGTTCTTCCTTCAGAAAAAAGATACAAAAGTCTGAGGTCACGTACCAACCGACTCAAGAACAGCTTCTTCTGTGCTGCTGTCAGACTTTTGAGTGGACTTACCTTGCATTAAGTTGACCTTTCTCTACACCATAGCTATGATTGTAACACTACAATCTGCACTCCCTTGTTTCCTTCCCTATGAACAGTATGTTTTTTCTTTATAGCATGCAATACTTTTGACTATATGTTAATACATGTGACAATAATAAATCAAATTATTTTCCTGCATTGATATCTCTGCTTAGAAGTAGTGACTCTTCATGTGGTGTGAATTTGAAGAGATATGTTGCAAGGATTACTGAACTGAGAAACGAATTTGAGGGAAGATTTTCTGACTTTAGGAGCCATGAACATGAGTTTCAGTTATTCAATTCACTCCATTTTCTTTTCCTGTGGAAAATGTTCCAACTGTACGTGGAGCTCACCGATCTTCAGTATGATACCAAATTGAAGGAAAATTTGCAACGGGGAAACTCCAGAGGCTTTATGACTATTTGGGGGGAAGAATTATATTCAAATGAAACTGTACATGAAGTAATTCAGCCAAACACCAGTTTCCTATCACCAATAGCCTTTATCGCACACCAAACGAAAGAGCTGCTCCTGTGGCTTACATAGTCATTGTTTCACGGAGTTTACAGCATGGAAACAGGCCCTTTGATCCAATTTGTCCATGCTGCCCTCTTTTTTTTAACCACCAGGCTAGTCCCAGTTGCCTGTGTTAGGCCTGTATCTCTGTAAACCTATCTTACCCATGTAACTGTCTAAATGCTTTTTAAAAGACAAAATTGTACCCACCTTTACTATTACCTCTGGCACTTGTTCCAGACAGTCACCACCCTGAGTGTAAAAATTGCTTCTCTGGACATTTTTATATTTCTCATCTCTCACCTTAAACCTATGTCCTCTAGTTTTAAATTCCCTTACCTTTGGGAAAAGATGTTGACTATCTAGCTGATCTATGCCATTCATAATTTTATACACCCCTATAAGATCACTCCTAAGCTCCAGAGAAAAAAGTCCCAGTCTATTCAGCCTCTCCTTTTAACTCAATCCATCAAGTCCCAGTAGCATCCTAGTAAATCTTTTCTGCACTCTTTCCAGTTTAATTATATCCTGTCTATAATACAGTGACCAGAACTGTGCACAGTATTCCAAGTGTGGCCTTTCCAATGCCTTGTACAAGTTCAACAAGAGATCCCAATTCTTGTATCCAATGTTCTGACCAATGAAACCAAGTATGCCGAATGCCTTCTTCACCACTGTCTACCTGTGATTCCACTTTCAAGGAGTTATGAACATGTACCCCGAGATCTCTTTGTTCTACAACTTTCTCCAACATCCTACCATTAACTGAGTAACTCCTGCCCTCATTCGATCTATCAAAATGCATCACCTCGCATTTATCGAAATTAAACTCCACCTGCCATTCATCAAGCCACTGGCTCAATTGATCAGGATCCTGTTGCAATCTGAGTTAACCTTCTTCACTATCCATTGTGCCACCAATCTTGCAAACTTACTAACCATGCCTCCTAAATTCTTATTCAAACTATTAATATAAATAACAAATATCAGACCTCCCCCTGAGGCACAGCACTAACCATAGGCCTCCAGTTTGAAAACCAACCATTCACAACTACCCATTGTCTTCTGTCATCGAGCCAATTTTGTATCCATTTGGCTACCTCACCCTGGATTTCATGAGGTTTAACCGAATGCAACAACTTCCCAATTGGTATCTTGTCAAAGGCCTTGCTAAAGTCCACGCAGGCAACATCAACTGCACTGCGCTCATCTAACTACTTGGTCACCACTTCAAAAAGCTCAATCAAATTTGTCAGACATGATTTTCCAGTCATAAAGCTATGTTGACTGTTCCTAATCAATCCTCGCTTCTCCTCTCTAAATGCCTATAGATCCTATTTCTCACAGTAGTTTCTAACAACTTATCCAATAGTTAGGCTCATCGACGTGTAGTTCCCTGGCTTTTGCCTGCAACTCTTCTTAAACAAAGGCACAACATTTATCATCCTCCAATCTTCAGGCACCTTACCTTTGGCATCGATGATTCTAATATCTCTGCTAAGGGACACACAATTTCCTCCCTAGCCTCCCATGACGTTCTGGGATACACTTCATTGGGGATTTATCTATCTTGATGTGCTTTAAGACTTCCAGCAGCCCCTTCTGTCTACATAAGAACATAAGAAATAGGAGCAGGAATAGGCCATCTAGCTCTTCGAGCCTGCCCCACCATTCAATAAGATCATGGCTGATCTGCAGTGGATCAGTTCCACTTTCCCATTTTCTCCCCATAATCCTTAATTCCCTTGTCTATCAAAAATCTATCCACCCGTGACTTAAATATATTCAACTAGATAGCCTCCACCACTTCAATGGGCAGAGAATTCCAGAGATTCACCACCGTTTGTGTGAAGAAGTTCCTCCTCAACTCTGTTTTAAACTGTGCTCCCCCCTCCTTATTTTGAGGCTGTGCCCTCTAGTTCTGTTTTCCTTTCTAATCAGGAAGAATCCCTCTATCTCTACCCACTTCGTTATCTTGTAAGTCTCTCTAAGATCCCCCCTTGGCCTTCTAAATCCAACGAGTGCAGGCCCAGTCTGTTTAATCTCTCCTCATAAGCTAACCCCCTTATCTCTGGTAACATTCCTCAAGACATCACCATTTATTCCCCAAGTTCCCCAGCATGCATGCCTTTCTCAACAGAAACTGCTGATGAGAAATATTCAATTAGGATCTCACCCATCTCCTATGGATTCACACATAGATAATTTTGTTGATCCTTAAGAGGCCCTGCACTCACTGTCATTACTCTTTTGCTCTTTATATATTTAGAACAAAGAACAAAACAGCATGGGAAACAGGCCCTTCGGCCCAATGAGCCTGTGCCGCCACCCTGATGTTCCCATCTCTACCCGTGATCCCTGTCCATGTTTATAGATCTATGGATTAAAAACCAAATTTGAGACAATTTTGGGAAAATTTGTTTTCCCAATTAGCCTAAGAGCACATCTTTGGGATGTGGGAGGAAACCGGAGCACCTGGAGAAAACCCACGCAGCACGAGGAGAATGCGCAAACTCCCACAGACACAGGCCCAAATCCGTGTATCTGCACAGCACAGCGATAGTCACTGAGCTGTCGTGTTGCCCATCAAATGGTCCAGGTCAAGCGTACACTAACGACGTGAAGCAGTAGGATACTCTCGAAAAAAAACATCCAAGAGCAGTCCTCTCACGACCCATCGCGTGTATGCCCCTTGTTAGACAACAAGGTGGACCAAAGCACCTGTAGGCTAAAAACAAGTAGATCAATATCATCATCTATTTACACACTTCCCAGGGACTCCCAAGGCTCATGATCCCTATTTTAAATCAGTTTTCTATATCCCTCCATTCCCATTCTGTTCATGTGCCGATCTAAGTATTTCTTAAATAACTCCAGAGTACCTACCTCCACCACTTTACTTGGCAGCGCATTCCATACCCCCGCCACCTTTGTTTGAAAAAACTCCCTCTAGCATCCAAATTATATCTTACCCCCCTCACCTAAGTCCGTGACCCCTCGTGCTATTTGAGTCCATCCTAGGAAAAAGCTTAACCCTGTTTACTCTATCTATACCCCTCATAATGTTGTACACTTCTATTAGATCTCCTCTAAGTCTACGTCTTTCTAAGGAAAACAGTTCCAATTTGCCTAACCTCTCCTCATAACTCAGACCTTCCATACCAGGCAGCATCCTGGTAAACCTCCTCTGCACTCTCTCCAGACTCTCCACGTCCTTCCGGTAGTAAGGCGACCAGAACTGGACGCAGTATTCCAAATGATGTCTAACCAACGTTTTATACAACTGCAACATTAAAGGCCAGCTCTTGTACTCTATACCCCTTCCTATAAAGGCTAGCAAACTATATGCTTTCTTCACAACCTTCTCCACTTGCTCTGCCACCTTCAGAGACTTGTTCACCTGCACCCCCAGTCCCTCTGCGTTTCTATACTCTTAATAAGTCTACTCTTTATCATATACCTCCCCCCTAAATTCTTTCTCCCGAAATGCATCACCTCACATTTATCAGGATTGAATTCCATCTGCCATCTATCTGCCCAAGCTACCAGCCTATCTATGTTCTGCTGCATCGCCTGATAATGCTCCTCACTATCCGCAAGTCCAGCTATCTTTGTATCGTCTGCAAACTTGCTGATCACTCCACTTACTCCATCTTCCAAGTCATTTATATATATTACAAATAGGAGGTCCCAGTACCGAGCCCTGCGGCACACCACTAGTGACCGACCTCCAGCTAGAAAAACACCTTCCACTAATACTCTCTCTCTCTCCTATTACCAATGATGTAGAGATGCTGGTGTTGGACTGGGGTAGTAAGAAGAAAATTGGTGTTGCTAGATTCTTACTGAGTTCTCCTATTACCAAGCCAGTTACTTATCCATCTAGCTACCTGTCCTTGTATCCCATGAGCCTTGACCTTCTAACTAACCTCCCATGAGGGACTTTGTCAATCGCCTTACTAAAATCCGTATAGACGACATCAACGGCTCGCCCTTCGTCCACTGTTTTTGTCACCTCCTCAAAATACTCTACCAGATTTGTAAGGCACGACCTCCCCTTGACAAAGCCATGCTGTGTATCCCTAATCAAATCGCAACGCTCTACATCCTATCTCTAAGAATCCCCTCCAACAGCTTCCCTACCACTGACGTCAAACTCACCGGCCTATAATTTCCAGGGTTATCCCTACTACCCTTTTTAAACAACGGTACAACATTAGCTATTCTCCAGTCCTCTGGAACCTCACCTGTGTCCAAAGAAGAGACAAAGATTTGCATTATTAGATTCTTCATTGCCTTATCTGCCAAAGCAATCTCGTGTTCCCTTTTTGCCCTTCTGATTTCTCTCTTAACTCTACTCTGACACTATCTATATTCTTCAAAGGATCCCTTTGATCCCAGTTGCCTATGCATGTCATCTGCCTCCTCCTTCTTCTCAAGCAATGCCACAATATCCCAAATTATCCAGGGTTCCTGACTTCTACCAGCCTTGCCCTTCACTCTAAAAAGAATTTACTTATTCTGAGCCTTGGTTAACACTCTTTTGAAAGTTGTTTACTTACCAGCTGCCCCTTTACCTGTCAATAGACTCCCCCAGCTAACTTGAAAATTCCTGTCTAATACAGTCAGGTAGTTTTCACCTCAGGGCCTACAGCAATGGTTTGGGTAGAGTAACAGGTTTAAAATCCCCCCCTGATTACTTCCCATTGGGCAAACTTCTACTTGTGCAGAAAGGCAACTCGAACTCCACTCAGCCCATGGAGAGATCTACTGATGAATCCATTATGGCTTTCATAGCTATCATAATGTCCCTCAAATCCTTAGGCATGTGTCATTCCCAGCATCTCTGCTACAAGGAGATCTTCTCCATCACTTGTTACTTAGACAGAGGTCCATCAAAGTTGGGGGCTAGGCCTTATCCAGAGGAAACATCACCTGGTTACCAATGTGAATTGCTCCTCAGGTTCCACTTCAGTCTCCATCTCTGAGTGTGTATCTTCACTATCTGGAGGGGTTAACACGGAGTCAGCTTCAAGCTGAAGGATGACACTGACAGCAGCTATCTCCATGTCTAGTGATGGGATATGCTCAGGCAGGGATTCCCTCATTCTGAGATGTGCAAGTGCTTCTTTCAGGTTTTACCCTGAACTTTTTACTCTTGGATTTTTTTTTGAGAGTATCCTACTGCTTTACGTAGTTAGTGTATGCTTGACCTGGACCATTTGATGGGCAACATGACAGCTCAGTGACTATCGCTGTGCTGTGCAGATACATGGATTTGGGCCTGTGTCTGTGGGAGTTTGCACATTCTCCCCATGCTTGTGTGGGTGTTCTCTGGGTATTTCGGTTTCCTCCCACATCCCAAAGATGTGCTCTTAGGCTAATTGGCAAAACAAATTCTCCCTAAATTGTCTCAAATTTGGTTTTTAATCCATAGATCTATAAACATAGACAGTGATCACGGGTAGAGGTGGGAACATTGGGGTGTCGGTGCGGGCTTGTTGGGCCGAAGGGCCTATTTCCCGTGCTGTTTTGTTGTTTGACTTTGTAAGATACAGTTCTCATTTTCTACACAATAATCCCAGGGACCTATCTGGGACTATCCCCAAAGTTCCTCACATGACCTAGATCAGCTGTTGTAAAAGTTTTTTCTGTCTTGCAATCATTCTTTTTTAGTTCCCTGCTGGGATTCCAACCTCCCTGCCAAGTCTGAAAATATCAGGCTCAATCTGTTACGTAGGCATCATCCCATTAATAGCTCCACTGGACTGTGTGGTCCTGTAATCAAACAAAAATCATGCCAGCTTAATCTCTGGATGCTGCTGGTTGTTTCTTCATGTCATTTTTGAAGGTCCCCCCCTCCTCCACCTCCTGTCCCCGACCTTAAAACCTATGTCCTCTCATGACTGACCCTTCAAGTAAGGGGAACAGCTTATCTACTGCTTATCCACTTTGTCCTTGCCCCTTATAATTTTGTACACCTCGATCAGGTTGCCCCCTCAGTCTTCTCAGCTCCAATGAAAACAACCTGAGCCTGTCCAACCTCTCTTCATAACTTAAACATTCTACCCCAGGCAGCATCCTGGTGAATCTCCTCTGCACCCTCTCCAGTGCAATCACAACCTTCCTTTAATGAGGCAATTAGAACTGCACGATGTCAGTGTTAACTGTAGATTTAGCTTATGTGATCTATCTTGCCTCACAAGCTCTTCCACAATGTGGCCATCAGTTTTGGCCTGTAGACATAGTAGTGGATTATTGGCTGGAGGTACCCTCTCTTTCTGTCTCTCTCACCATTCTGTCTGAGGGGCTCCTCTTGTTTGGAAGACGTTGACAACACCTTTTTGATGAATTGCCACCTGGGTTGCAGTTACATGGGCATCTCATTATGTTAACACAACCTGACCTTCATAAAGGCTTTGAGATTCACCAAAGATTCACCAATTCAACAAAGATCCTTAGACAACACATTACAAATTCACGACCACTTCCATCTAGAAGGACAGAGGCAGCAGATAAATGGGAACACCACCACCTGCAAGTTTCCCTCCAAGCCACTATCTATCCTGATTTGGAAATATATTGCCGTTCCTTCACCATCGCTCGGTCAAGATCCTGGAATTAGTGGCATTGTGGGTCAATCCACAGAAAATTGAACATAGAACACTACAGCACAAACAGGTCCTTCGGCCCACAAGTTGTGCTGAACACATCAAAACCTACCCAGCCATAGACCTATCTATAACCCCCAATCCCATTGGATCCCATATACTCATCCAGAAGTCTTTTAAAAGACCCCAGCGAGTTCGCCTCGACCACCACCAACGGCAGCCGATTCCATTCACTCACCACCCTCTGAGTGAAAAACTTTCCCCTAGCATCCCCTCTGTACTTGCTTCCCTGCACCTTAAATCTGTGCCCTCTCGTCGCGACCATTTCAGCCCTGGGAAATAGTCTCTGAGAGTCCACCCTATCTATTCCTCTCAACATCTTGTAAACCTCTATCAGGTCGCCTCTCAACCTTCGTCTCTCCAGGGAGAACAGTCCCAGCTCCCTCAACCTGTCTTCATAAGGCATGCCTCCCAATCCAGGCAACATCCTTGTAAATCTCCTCTGCACCCTTTCAATAGCTTCCACGTCCTTCCTATAGTGAGGCGACCAGAACTGCGCACAGTACTCCAAGTGTGGTCTGACAAGGGTCCTATAAAGCTGCAGCATTACCTCCTGACTCCTGAACTCAATCCCTCGATGAATGAAGGCCAGTACACCGTAAGCTTTCTTAACCACATCCTCCACCTGGGAGGCCGATTTGAGAGTCTTATGGACCTGGACCCCAAGATCCCTCTGCTCTTCCACACAGCTAAGACTCCGACCTTTGATAGTGTAATTGACTGCAGTGATTCAAGAAGGCAGCTCACCACCACCTTCTCAAGGGCAACTAAGGATGGGCAATAAATGCTGGTCCACCAGTGATGCCCATGTCCCAAAATGAACGTAAAAAAGAGATTGTCTTTGTCTTTGAAGCATTTCACTAGGCCCTGAAGTGAGCATTACATAACTCTGCATAGAGCACCTATTTTAATAGTCTTGAGCCAGGAACTCCAATGACCGAGAAGCTCTAACGAAGGGTCATCTATACTCAAAGTTGCCTGTATTCTCTCTGCACAAATGCTGTCAGACCTGCTGAGATTTTCCATCATTTTCTGTTTTTGTTTTGGATTCCAGCATTTGCAGTATTTTATTCTGATGACCTGCCCTGCTCATCTGAGCTGATGTGAGGTTAATTAGGCCTCTTGGCACAGCTGTATCTTAGAGGATTGTCACTTTTGTTTTTTTTTCCCTCTCTTGATCTGCACGCTATTTTTAAGACAGCATTGTTATTGGGCTTTGGCATAGCATCTAGAAATTGTCTAAGCTTTAGCACAATACAAGTGTAGGGAAATGAAGCTTAATAGACTTTAATTGAAGTCTATTAAGTTAAAATGAAGTTTAATTTCAGCCTGATATCATCATGATTCTCAAAAAGTCAAGTATATGTATCAAAAACTGAAGAACTTGGTGCTGCTTTTTTTTTCATTGTTGAGATTTATCTGACTAGGTTTTGTAAACAAGTAAGAATAAAAGGATAACTTTTTAAAATGTAATTTTTTTTTAAAGGTTTAGAAACTAATCACAATGTCATATGTGAGTGACGAGCTATTCAAGTATATAAGGCTGAGAATGCCAGATTTCTTCATAATAAACACAGTGGAATTGTTACCACATCTTCCTTGCCTTACTCAGATGGACCAGGTAATTTCATTTCTCTCACTACAGAACATTGCATCATTATTGTGATGGCAATTAACATATCATCAATTTTAGAAGTTTTTTTCATTTCTTTGTGCAAGCCAAACGCAATCTTGATTTATTTCATTGGTTTAAGTCATATTTCTAAAAAAATGTTAGCTGTACTTATAACAGCTGTTACGCATATGAAACTAAAATTCAGTGAATTACTTTTCATGTTCGAATACCTGAATCTTGAGTGATAGTTTACAAACACCACGGACGGAATTTAAATACCATAATCTCACCACCACTATCCCGGAAGAGGGCTAGGAAGCAGGATATTTGTCTAATTGGGTGGGAAGGCACAGAGTAGAAAGCCTGTAGATTCCTCCCAATTAAATCAGGGTGAGAAAGATCAAGGTCAGCTTTCCTGCCTCTGTGTCAATTGAAGTTCTTAACTGGCCGATCACTGAAAGGCCTCCATCCCCAATGCAATTGGTATTCTGCCAGCTGGGAGGACTGCTACGTGGACAGTTTGCCAAGTATACCTGATGGCTAGCCTGCGGGTTTGGGAAAGGAGCAGACAGGATAGGGAGGACAGGGCTCCTGATTTAATTCTATATGCAGGGCTCTATTCCCATCGGCAAGGACTTATCCCACCCCTTCCACCACCACCATAAACAACACACTGCCACTTTACCCTGAGCCCAGTTCACTGGCCCAGCAAGCCCACTACCTCAATCACGTCGTCTTTGGTACTTTAGCACTGACTACAGTTCCCAACCATCTTGTTGGCCAACGGTTCTTGGAAGCAAAAATTTTACCTTCAAAGACCAGTAACCTCGATGGCAGGCAGTAGTAAACTTTTGACTGGGTTTCAGTTATCAGTGTAGGGTTGTTACGCCTTTCTGGTTGGTGCATGGAAACCTTGCTGTGGCCATTAAATTCAGCCCGATGTGTGGATGTGATTGGAATTCAGAAAATATTTAAAGACAATATATGATTTTATTTATGAAGTGAAAACATGAATAAGATATGTGGACTTCCAATGTCTTTCTGAGTCCACCTCTGGCTTAAGCTCTTCCCCAAGTCACTTACAATGGCCTTTTAAATTCACAATTACCTTTTACAGCATCAGGGACCCAGGTTCAATTCTGGCCTCAGGTCAGTCTGTGTGGAGTTTGCACATTCTCCCTGTGCCTGCATGGGTTTCCTCTGCGTGCTCCAGTTTCCTCCTACAGTCCACTGATGTATAGGTTGATTGGCCATGTTAAACTGCCCCTTATTGTCAGAGGAATTAGCAGGGTAAGTACGTGGGGTTACAGAGTTAGGACCTGGGTGAGATTGTTATTGACCCAGGTTCGATGGGCCCTATGGTCTCCTTCTACCCTTTAGGGATTCTATGAAATAAAAAGACCAGCAGAGGTGATGGAAAGAAGTTAAGGGAAAATGCAAAGAGTTGAGGATGAAAAGATCAAATCTAACAGAAAAGGTGAAAAATTAGATGGATAATTTGTTGGGTTTTTTTTCATGGGTGGAAGGGAAAATAGGCAATTAATTTCAAAATTCTTATCCTGAAACATGCACTTCAGCCAAAATCTCTTCCTTTCACCCTTTTAGGAAAAAATAAATGCTACAGCCAAACATGAAGGTAATGAGGCGGCTGTACCTCTTTTACTGGATTTTGTTAGAAGACGGAACAATTGGGAAAGACAGTTTATAAATGCATTAAGGAAGAAAGAGTACTATAGTCTTGCAAATGATTTGGAGTATAAACTTGAATCTCTTGCTCCAAGAAGTAAGTATTATGGTGGCGATTCCTCCATTAAAATGTTTGATTTTAACCATGATTATATGCTTACCATCTTAGTTTTTGAGAATGTTAACATTAATTCACTTTTTAATTTGCCTCCTTCAGAATCATTTTGCTTTAGCATTGTGGATACAATAGGGCTGGTATAAACACATTTAATACTTGTACTTTAATATCTTTTCACACTGGGACAAACAGAAAATATGTGACCCGATTGGCCCCATTTTGGATTAGCCTTTCCTGCCCTACAAGACTCTCTTCTGCATTCCAAAACTTTCTCCTGTATGTCGAGACACTCTCCCACTGCTTGAGGCTTTCTTCTGTTCTTTGTAAATCTCGCCCTATCCCCCTAACTCTGTCCTACTCCCTGTGACTTATTCTGCTCCCTGAGACTATCTCCCACTCTCCATGACAGCTTCTTGCTCCCCGTGACGCACTCCCACTCTCCATGACACTCAACCCATTCCCCAAAACCCCCTGCTACTAGCTCTGACTCTCTCTCCCAATCCTCATGATTTTCACCCACTCCCTGTAATTCTCTCCCACTCCCTGAGACTCTTTCCCTCTCCTGCTCCCTAAAAACCCCGTCTGCTCCCAGTGAGGCTTTCCTGTTCCTAATGATTCACTCCTACTCCCGTGACTTTCTCCCATTCCCAGAGATTCTTTCCCACAGTCAGTGACTCTCCTGCTCCCAATGATTCTCTCCTGCCCTTTGCTGTCAGTGACTGAGGCTCCCTCCTATTCCCTCTGACTCTCTCCTGCTCTCTGTGGCTCCCTCCCACTCTCTATGACTCTCTTCCACTCCCCAAGTCTCTCCCCCACTTCTCATGACTCCCCTGCTCCCTGAGACTCTCTCCTCCCTGTGATTCTCCTCTGTTCCCTATGACTCTCTCCTGCTCTCCAGAACTCTGTCCCACTGGCTGAGACTCTTTCCCACTCACCAACTCTTTGTTAGTCACCACTTATTTGCCTATCTTTTCCACTTGCAGCTCCTCTTGCTCCCTTGCAGACTTCCTCTTTCTTAGTCCTCATGAACAGAGAGTCATGAGAGGGAAGTAATCAGCAGAAGGGTGGTGATGGTCTGGAATGCACAGCCTGGGAGGACTGTGGGGCGGAATGCCTCACATCCTTTAAAAAGTACCTAAATAAGTTCTTGAATATTCAAGGCTATGGGCCACGTGCTGGCAAGTGGGATTAGGTGGGCAGGTCAGGGCCTTTCATGTGTCGGTGTAGACTCGATGGCTGAAGGGCCTCTTCTGCACTGAGGTATTCTGTGATTCTGTGATAGATGTAAGTTGTGTGTTTGGAAGAATTTGGCGAAGAAGCCTTGGTGAATTGCTGCAACGTGCCATCGTGCATCAGTTGGCGAAGGAGTGAATACTTAAGATGGCAATTGAGAAGGCTGTATTATTCTGGATTATATCATGTTTCTTGTGTTGTTGAAGCTGCACCCATCCAGGCAAGTGGGGAGTATTCAGTCAAACTCCTGACTTGTGCTTTGTAGATAGTGGATCGGTTTTTGGTGAGTCAGGAGATGAATTTGTAAATTGCCACTTGTGAAATTGTCTGCCAGTGTAATATATTGTGTTTCCAGACTGCAACATCTCATGACTGCAACACCCTAAGAAATAAGGCTTGAAGCCAAGGGGCTTGAGGGGATTAGACAGCAGCCAAAGCTTTCTGGGTATGATGAGATAGGTACAGAACACAACTGGACATTTGGAGAAGATCTTCATCTTCGGAAGTGAGCAAAGCCAAAGTTGTAGTCCTTCCGATTTAGTACTGCGTGCTATCAACTGAGCATTAGAATTTGGGCAATAGAGTTTTTAGAAAGAAAACAATGGCAGAACTTCCCAAAATCTTTTGGATGATTAGATAGTTTCAACCACAAACTGAGCAACACCAGTTCTTTAATTCCAAAATACTTAAGTTTTGAATTAAAGCAGTATCAAAACTCATGACAGCATGAAGCACGGAGTGTGACTAGGAAGTCTTGAACGTTGCCAGATTTAACAAAATAAATACAGCCTTTCTGTAAAAATTTTATCTATTCTCTCATTTTTCACAGCAATTGATATCTGAAAGACTATATTGATAATTCCCAAAGCCGAACACCTTTGTGGAAATGCTCATTCTTTTTCAGATCACTTTGTGAGGCTTGTTGTAAATATTTGTGAGATGGAGCAAAAACTTTCTGGAATAGTGCTTCAGTGCTATCTTAATGGCAAAGGCCTAGTCTTAGAAAGAGAAAGAGACATTTGTATTTAATCAATAAGGCCCAAACATACCTATTTCATTGTGTATGTTACATAGCTTCAGAGCTAGGCATTTTTATCCCACGAATGTTTGTCAAAATTGGTGCCCTTAACTTTCTACATTTACCTACAAACAACAATTTCTTTGAGTTTTGCTCTCCATTTGAACTGCATGTTTACCACAGATTAACCAAAGTAAAAACTTGCGTTCGCTTGGTCCAATCTTGTGCCATCCTCCGTGATGTGTTTGATGGTGTGGGCAACATTTAATCAAGTGTGGGGTGGGCAGGGGGGGAGTGGGGTGGAGGGTGGCAATGGTGGAGGGGTGGGGGGGCATGGGTTGGGACCCTGCCACCTTCCTGTCTCCACCCCAGTTAAGTCCATGGACATCCTTCTTGTCTCATCTCCAATTGAGACCTTTATGTGACTAATTGATATGAGTGGGCAGAAGTGAAGCCAAACAGTGGACAAGACCCTGTCACCCACATTAAATCCTGGCCTCTTTCTCTGCCTAATGTGGAGTCCTGCACCTGTTATCTGTTTTCTTCTGGTTCTTTTCCCCGATTTTCCTTTCCTGTCTTCATTCTTTATCTGTATGCTCTTTTTGATCTCTTTAATGTTTTTCCTTCCTTGCTCTCAAGCATTCTCTTCTTCATGGCTGAAAAGTCAGAGAAGTAAATTATACACAGGCAACCCAATTCTTCCTTAAGCAGAGGCCCGAAAAATCCCCATCCACCAGCACTCTTCTCTGCCTGGCTGAACTTTTCTCTCACTCAATAACTGCTTCTTTAACTTGTCTCACCTCATTCTTCTAAACTCCCTCGCATACAGGTCCAACCTTTTCTCATAAAGTAAGCTCTTCATTGCAGGAAACAGTCAAGTGAATTTTCACTGCACTGCTTCCAATGCAATTTTATCCCTTCTTAAGTAAAGAGACAAAATTGTTTGCTGTACGCTACATGTGGTTTCACAAAGACATTGTACATCTGTAGTAAAGCTTCTCCACTTTCATATTCCATTTGCCTTGCAACAACTGGAAAGATTCCATTTGCCTTCCTAATCACTTGCTATATTTGCGTATTAACTTTCCGTCATAATTCAGTAGACCAAAAATCTTGCTGTTCTAAAAGGTGTTACGTGTGACTTCAGTATGCATAACTTTGTTTTTCAAAAAGAATATATTTTATCAGTTGATTACTTAATTGTCTTTTTACAGGGAATGTTGCTGTTTCACATCCTAACCACGCTGCTGCTCACTCTTCATTGGGTCCTGCGTTTCCTCCCTCAAGTGCTCCAGCTGCTGTTTCACTCCCACAAAACCCTTCAACCTCAGTCATCATTGCTGACAATTCAACTTCCTCTCCTGGAGTCTTCCCTCCGGCAAGCTATTTGCCAACCCATCCCTCATCCAATCAACCTGTGCTGCAACCCTCAGCTGGCACACCTGTAATACCATCCTCAGCAAACGTACCGGTCATGCAGCCCTCTGCAAACGTACCTGTTGCACAGCCCTCTGCAAACGTACCTGTTGCACAGCCCTCTGCAAACGTACCTGTTGCACAGCCCTCTGCAAACGTACCTGTTGCACAGCCCTCTGCAAACGTACCTGTTGCACAGCCCTCTGCAAACGTACCTGTTGCACAGCCCTCTGCAAACGTATTTAAAGTGCAGCCATGGGCTGGCACATCTGTGGCACAGTCCACAAGAAATGTAGCTGAAGTGCAGTCATCAGCTGGCATACCTGTGGTGCAGTCCTTGACAAACACACCTGTAGTGCAGAATTCAACTGGTACACCTGCAATGCAACCCTCAGTTGGCATACCTGTAGTGCCCTCCTCGGTACCTGCTGCCAATCTGCAGCCCTCGGATTTATTCGTTGCCACTTCAACCCCTTCAACTGCATCGTCTTCTATATCTTCGGCTGCCTCTAGTTTTGTTACTCAGGATGCTTCCATAGAGTGTAAAATGCCCATTCAAGAAATAGGAAAGTCGATGGATAGCAAAGAATATACAGATGCCAAGTTGCCTGTGCAGGTAATGTGGCAATTTATCCTTCCAGTCCTTAACTGATATATGAAATTCCATTGTTCAGCTCTCATTCAGATTTCCATGGGGTTAACTGAAGGTGATATACAAGTCGTAAGCGAATTCAAATGTAATCTGGTTTTTATGTTACTTGGTGAATATTTAAATAAGCTGACTCTATTGCAAGTTTGAAAATAAGTAACAAATTATTGTTTGAGGGTTCATTATGCCTTGCTTTGCTTTTTTTAAGTGAAGGTGAGCTACAAAAAAGTGTTACAAAATGACTTGCAAATCCAATTAATATAATAAATTAAGGGAGGTGGGGTGGCATAAGGGGATGCAGCTGAGTTCTTCATGAAGAACAGATCGCTCAGCTTCAGCAAGAAGAGGTCAGAGGGTATCGTGAATACAAGAGCTTTGACGGAGAGTGAATTAGTTGGTGCTGCTGAAAGGAGAGCTCAATACTGAATGCACAGTAACTCAGAAAGCTGAGTGTGGATCTCCCTCAGGGAGCTGCAAGGAGTCCAAGGAATGTTAATTGTCTAGGAAATGCCTTTGCATCTGCAACATAAAGGAATCCATGTGGAATAAGTCCGAGCCAAAAACAATTGCTGAGTGAGAAAAGTTGACTGGAAAGGCAGGTTTTCCTTAGACATCTGCTCAAACATGAGAAGAGAATTGGAAAACAATGAAGGTGAACAGGATAAAGGAGGACAGAAATCCCATCAGGAAGAAGAGCAGAACTTCTTCAAAGCAGACATTCATGGAAAGTGAGTGGAAGTGAATTAGACACTAATTGAAAAGCAGAGTATTGCAGATGTTGGAAATCTTTGTCCTTGGTCAGTCGCACTATTTCAGCGAAACTCAATGTAAGCTTGAGGAACAGCACCTCATTTAGGCACTTTACAGCATTCAGGAGTCAACAATTTACTTGCCACAAGAAATGTCTACCATTTCGCTAGATTCCTGGTTGATATTTTATGATGTAGTGCCTCAAATCTGGTAATACAAAAACCTGCGATGTCTGAAAACAGGATTTTTTTTAAGCTACCATGCTTAAACTCAACAGTTTCAGACCCCATAAATTCTGTTTCCCATTTTGTTTAATTTTCTTTGCATGTTTCGGTTTTCTTCTTATTTCTGATTTCATACTGCAGTACATTCTTTGTCTTTCTTTTGCTCCTAACTTCATTTCCTTTAGTCTTGTAGGACAAAGTCTTTTGACATTCAATCTCTTCTGTCTCCAACCCTATCATAGACCTTCCTTTGTTGTTGCTCACCCACCCATTTCTCAAAACCATCTGGTTCTGGTGAAAAGTCATTGATTGAAACATTCTCTCTCTGCAGATGCTGCCTGACCTGCTTAGCATTTCCAGCGTTTTCTGCTTTTATTTCTGATTCCACCATCCATAGTATTCTGCTGTTCCATTAGGATACAATACATGTATAGGATGGAATGAACCATTCCTTCCAAAGTCAATGGACTTTTGAATAGTTCACCACATTTTCCAGTGATGAGGCCACAAAATTCAGCCCATGATGTTCCAAACTGGCAACCTTGGAATCGAATCCGTACTAGATTTCAGATCTTGCCGATCTTCAGATGCATAATTTTGACCAGTTGGCTTAAGAGTTGCTTGGACTTTTTGGAGCATGGAAAAGGCTAATAATTACTTGGTGTGCCACTACACCAATGCAACACCTAATCAAAGCCATAAGTTATTTTACTCATCTAATAATAATTAAAATTTGTGCCTGGTAGCTTTAAAACAAGTCTAGTTTTCAGACGTTGCAGGTTTTTGTATTGCCAGATTTGAGGCACAATGTCATAAAATATCAACCAGGAATCTAGTGAAATGGTAGATAAGGAGCACAAGAATAGTTCTTGTGGCAAATGGATTGTAAACCGATGTTAAAAACTAACAGAAATGACCATCAAAATGTAACTTGCAAAGTTAATTATATAAATGTCAGCATTACATTATTGTATCTATTTTGACATCAGAAAGTGTAGTGGAAATGATATCAAGTCTGAGAGATTTTGAGAGAACACAGATCTGGAATTGTTCTCCTCAGTATAGGGAAGGCAAAGATTAAATTTATTTTAAGTGTTTAAAATCATGAGGGGCTTTAAGAGCGAGTCAGGAGAAAAATGACAAAAGAGCTGGAAAGGTGATTAATAAAGCTTTGTATTATGCAGTCAATTATTATGATTTGGAATATACTGCCTAAAAGAATTGTGGAAGCAGATTCAAACATCTCTTTCAGAAGAGAATTTAACGTGTTACAGGCAAAAGGACAGGGAATAGTAGGACAGCTCTTTCACAGAGGTTTAGATCAATACGGTGGAAAGTCAAAAATAGTCATTGAACTGTGATCGTATAGAGTTATGGTTGGGGTACCTAAATTTATAACAAAATCAGATCGCATTTGCTCTGTCAGATTTTGGAGATGACAATCTGAGGAACTTTGCGAGGGCCTATAGTCGCGATTGTTCAGAAGCCCCTCTTTAAAATGAAGTAGTCAAGTGGATAAAGTTGTTAAGAAGGCATATGGAGTCTTAGCTTTTATTGGTAGGGGGATTGAATTTAGGAGCCGCAGCATCATGTTGCAACTGTACAAAACTCTAGTGCGGCCGCACTTGGAGTATTGTGTGCAGTTCTGGTCCCCACATTATAAGAAAGATGTGGAGGCATTGGAGAGGGTACAGAGGAGGTTTACCAGGATGTTGCCTGGTATGGAGGGCAGGTCCTATGAAGAGAGGTTGAAGGATTTGAGGTTGTTTTCGTTAGAAAGGAGGCGGCTAAGAGGGGATCTTATTGAAGCATATAAGATGATTAGAGGTTTAGATAGGGTGGACAGTGATAGCCTTTTTCCTAGGATGGAGAAAGCTAGCACGAGGGGACACAGCTTTAAATTAAGGGGTATGAGTTATAGGACGGATATCAGAGGTAGGTTCTTTACTCAAAGAGTGATTAGGGAGTGGAATGCCCTGCCTGCAGCTGTTGTAGATGCGCCAAGTTTGGTGGCGTTTAAGAGGTTAATTGATAAGTATATGGAAGAGAAGGGAATGGTTTAGTTTGGAGGGGCATTGCTTTTTATTTTGGTCGGCACAACATCGAAGGCCGAAGGGCCTGTTCTGTGCTGTATTGTTCTATGTTCTATGTTCTAGATGATGCTGGATGATATTTCAACATTTCCCACAACTATTCCCCCCGCTACCTGCCATCCAAAATCTAGACATCACGAGGAGTCACCAAATGCAGTCTTGTAAGTGTGTGCACTGCACTAAATAATGAGATGACATACTGGAAATCTGAACTTTAAAAAAATATATCTCCTTTCATCTCCACTGGCTCTTTGCGAGATTAGCTCCTGATTTTATTGCATGTCTTCCATTTTCTTTTCTTCTTGAGCCAAACCTGGTTCTTTGTGATTTGGTCTACAGTTTTCTATCCTGTCTAGATCACAATAACTCGTGCTATTGTGATTGAAAGGACTTTGTTTTCTTTGTGGTCACAATTATAAAAAAACATTTTGTATAATTTATAGCTAACCTGAAGGAGTGTATCATTCAGAGTCCAACATCATTTCAATTTCTGAGAAAAATGATTATAAATGGCTAAATAGTCTTTTTCCTTTTTCCATATTTTTTTCTGAGAAACTTTGCATTCACTTTTTAAGGCCCTCAAGGTATTAATGAAATGCCTGTTATTGGCAATAGATGTTTGGTGTCAGCCTTTTTAAAATCAAAAAATTGCGCAAGGTGAGCAAAACTTGAAATGCCAAGCAATGGCCCAAAATTTTCTCTCAGCATTGCATGAATGGCCCAGCTATTCATTAGATTTGCATTTGTTCCTGAATTTTCTGTTGAGGTTTGCACAGCAACTTCTACCCGATAAATACCCAAACATTAAGGTACCATTTACATGACATCTGGATGAGGATAATTGTATATCTCCTTAACCAATCAGATTAAAATACAATTGATAAGCAGAGCAGAGGCTGAACTGGGGAGCAAGCTTGAACAGAGAATTCAATGTCAAATCAGAAAGTACCATAAAAAGGAAAAGAAAGATTGGACCAAGAGAGAAGAGACAGACAAAAGCGAGAGCAAAAATGAAAAATATCTCTGACAACAATTGAAACCTGAAGGAATGATGCTATACATTGTTAAATTAATTTAACAGAGTCAGAAAGATGGTTTCGAGCAAAAAAATCTTCAATTTTATTAAAAGGAAACTTAGACTGAAGAATATCATTTCTAATCTTTTCTGACAAATTCAGTCTTATGACTGAAGTCAAGTACCATTCAGTACATTTAAATGGTGGCTGGAATTTTACCGCCTCGCTCGTCACTGGAATCAGAGAGGGCGAAGGGCAGGCAATGGGAAGGTCTGTTGATCTCAGGTGGAATTTTATGGTTTCTGGATGAACGGGGCTGTAAAACCCCACTCTGTGTGTCAGAGGTAATGAGATGACGTTTTCAGGAAGCTTACAGAAGAATTCTGCATCTGGTATGACAATGTTTGGACTTCTGCATTTGTTTATGCATGTGTTGTTGATGAAAGTGACCATTTGATTTGCATGCAAGAGTAAACCTGATAATTCCATCCAATTATCTGAAACTAATGACTGACTCCTGCCAGATCATCATGTGTTGTGAGAAAAAAATGTTAAATTTTATTCTGGGGCAATGCTAAGATTAAAAATGAGTGTAAAAGAAGTTGGAAATGCCCAACAGTCTGTACTTGACCCTGAAAGTTCACAATTATGGCTTACAGTTTATTACTTTGTTTTGTCTTTGACATTTTAAGATGTGGAGATGCCAGGGCTGGAAGTCTCACCTACCAGGTTAAAGTCCAAAGGTTTATTTGGTAGCACGAGCTTTTGAAGCACTGCTCCTTCATCAGGTGAGTGGAGAATTGGGTTCACATACAGGGCATATATAGACACAGACTAAATTACAAGATAATGCATGGAATGAGAGTGAACCACTTCAGCAGACAAGGGATTTCAGCTTCTGATCTTCAGGTAAGCAATTCTCCAAGACAATGCAGAATCACCGAGCAGAAACTGATAGCCGAGTTCTGCACACATAAGGATGGCCTCAACTGGGATCTTGGGTTCATGCCACACTACCTGTAACCCCTACAACTTGCCTGGGCTTGCAAAATCTTCCTAACTGTTCTGGCTTGAGACAATTCCCTCTTCTTTAACCTGTGCTTAGCCCTATCAACACTTGCACTGTCTGCACTTGTGAAGATTTGATATCTAGTAAGACTTGCATTCCAACCATTATTTTGCAATGGGGTCTGTGACTACATATGCCCTGTTTGTGAACCCAGTTCTCTACTCACCTGATGAAGAGGCAGTGCTACCAAATAAACCTGTTGGACATTAACCTGCTATTCTGAAACTTCTTACTTGACATTTTAAGTGCTGGTTATGTTCCATAATTTGTGTTTTATTGCAGTATTTATTTGTGGAAATATCTGAACATCTTGATTTATCCAGCTCTAATTTGACTTTGCTTTATTTTTGAAAGGAAAGGTTAGTTCATTCACAGCCCAGCGATTCTTCCCGAGCTCCAAAAAATCAGATTATAAATTCAGATTAGAATAACTCCAGTGAGAAAAGAGAAGCAAAAGAATTATTCACCCCTGGTAATGATCAAGCTAAGAGAGAAACAAAAAACAGTCAAGCTGGAGAAAATGTGCTTTCAACACCGACACAAGTAGCCACACACAGACCTCTGTATTAGTCATATGATGATGATTTTCAGGATATTGGCAAACCAGAAATATTGAGGAGTGTTGTTGAGAATGTAGAATCAGGAACTGGAGCTGCCTTTAATTCACCTGTAGGTGTCTGTTCAACAACAAGCAGTGATTTACAGTTCAGTGAAAGTACAGTGGACAACTCAAGAAGCAATCATTCAGACTGTATTCTGCCATCCAACAATCTTAATCAGAGAGATAGGCCTGAAGAGGCCAATCCTTTGAGTTTAGGTGACAGCAGTAATAGGGAAGCTAATGCTTCTAGGTATTTCAATGACAAAAACTCAATAAAAGCACCTATAACAACAGAGAATGTTGATAATAGGGCTGAATCTGAAGTTGCTTTCATGAAAAATGTGCAATTAAGTAAGAGCACAGATCTTAACAGTGATGTATCCCAAATTTCTTCTGATTTTGATCGCTGTCTTGACCAGATAAGTAATGTTGACTGTGTCAGTGAACCAAGTGTTCGTGGGGGAAAAAGACTCCCAAAATGCAAATGTACTGAACAATAATCCACAGCAAGAGTCAGCTCAGATCCATAACGTAGATGCCTCAGAGAAAAAAGCATTAAACCAAACTATTGAGCTCGGATGTGAACGGCAACTTACTGGAGATCAGAACCTTCATTGTAATAATAATGAGACACATGAAAAATGGTTTCCAGAGATAGAAGCAGATAAAAATTCAAACCTGGAAGGAAATGCTTCAGAAAAAGGAGATTCATTGTACCCTTGTGCAATGAGCTACAGTAAATGCGATACTAAACCAGAGGTAGAAAGCACAGATCTATATAGTGAGGATATTAAGGAACATGTTGGACATATTTATCAGGAACCTGATTATGAAAATGAAGCTGGCAATGATTATGAATTGGAAGCAGCAATTTTGGGAAAAACTCTTCTTTTGCTTTATCCACTGAGCATGTTCCTTTGGCCTCAGAGGAAACATCACAAGCAAGACAACCAGTAAACCCAAAAGGGGATTCACCATCATCTAATTACCTATTCTTATCAACGTCCATTCTAATATTATCAGTTGTTGCTGTATGCATATGGAAATACTACCGTAAATAGGCACCCATGTGACATTAAAAATTAATGTTAAATTGATTTTAAACTTACAATATATTTTCTATTAACTATTGAGGAATAGGCAAATAATTTGCTTTCTGCTCCGGGAGATGTTTTTGTGCATTGCATTTCCACAACAAAATTATGGTTGCAACCTTTCCAGGACATCTAAATTTGCCAGAAAATATCCAAGTAGTTGACAAATGCTCTGTTGTAATTCACAGTCAATTGTTTGTAAAAGTAAATACAATTATAGCAATTTCAAAGCAAGCTTATCTTGAATGAATTAATTATTCCTATTTGTATTTTTATAGTTTGCTTGTATATACAAGTATGATTTCCTCAGAGATGTAAATTCATGTTGAACAAATTAGAATTTGAATTTTAAAGCAGCCTGCTTCCTTTCTCTAAATCATCACCCTTAGACTGAATGTGACTGTGCCATTATTCTTGTTGCCTTGCCACTGTTCTGTCCCTTCAGACTCAACAAGATCATGTGAAATGTTGATGTTCTGTCCAACTGTGAACCAAATTGCCTTTCATATCAAAACTCTGATCCATTGCCATGATCATTAATTTTCACTTCTGCAAACTTACCCATCTCTGCCCTTACATCAGCCCACCTTAACCCTCACAGCTGAAACCTTTAGCCATAAGTTTGACACCTCCAGAATCTGGTTCGCTTTCTCTTCTGTCCTCTGCACCTCCCTTCAGAAACTCCGGTTGCTCCAAAATGCAGCCACTTGCTCCAAGCTGAGTCCCAAGTTCGTCACCTCACTGACCTTTCATTAGTTTCCAATCTAGTGCATTGAACTGAAAATTTTCATCCTGTTCTTCAAACCTCACAATGGACTCCTTCCCTTCTAGCTTTTGCAACTTTCTTCTGTTAGCAATATAAACTACTGCCATTGAAACTGTCTTATGGTGGAGAAACTCTTTATCATGGCGAAAATAACAGAGCTACCTGAAGTCCACTTCAAACACAGCATTTCCCATTTTCATAGGGTTAGAAATGATGGCGGGCAGGTGGTAGTGGGATGGATTTCCATACATGCTTGTTTTATGGATGCAACTGGTCTTTTAAATATCAGCTGCCTCCCCTTGAATTGACCTATAGTAGCCTAGGGATGTGAAATTTGAACTATGCAAATTAGGCTTGGTAAGAACAAGTCTGATGTTGCCACATTTCTTTGTGTCGTCAGTTAGACCCCTTTTGGAGAAGTAGGGTACCTCTGTGGAATTTGCTTGAAAATGTCATTCTAAATCCCAGAAATGCCTCAAAACAAATTCCAACAGTCTTTTAACCCTAGGGAATAGGAGTGTGGAGCTCTTGGTCCCACAGGGCAATAATTTTTGTGTTTACTGACTCATGTGCACAGGTGTCAGGAAGAATCTTTGTGCTGGAGAAAGGCACAGAGCACTTCCTGTGAAGGAACAAAGAAAATAGGTGTGGCACCCTCACACATGGAGGCCACAGAAGCCAGTAACCTTGAACAGCCAGAATAAGGGTACACGGTCAAGCAAAGACACCATTGCTTGTGAACCAGGAAGGAAAGGGATGAGAGGCAAGACAACCAGGTTCTATCCTGTGCATAGCAAATGCAGGACATCATACCTCAATATTGACAGAGAACCAGTGTCAAAGGCTTTGCCTTGAGATGGTGAAGATAAATGTCACATGGCCCAGCAGCAACTCAAGCCACACTGGGTCATTTGCACCCTCTCTTTCCCTTATGTTTTCCTGGTGTGACATTCTAGGAATAAAAATTTTTAAATAACCTGGTGTTGTGTTAACCTGGAATAAAAATAACCTGGTGTTGTGAGACTTCTTACTTGACGTTTTAAGTGCTGGTTATTTAACATAACTTGTGTTTTATTGCAGTGTTTATTTGTGGAAATTTCTGGACACCTTGATTCCTCAGCTCTAATTTGACTTTGCTTTATTTTTGAAAGGAAAAGTTGGTTCATTCACAGCCCAGCGATTCTTCCCGAGCTCCAAAAAATCAGACCATAAATTCAGATCAGAATAACTCCAGTGAGAAAAGAGAAGCAAAAGAATTATTCACCCCCAGTCATGATCAAGCTAAGAGAGAAACAAAAAACAATCAAGCTGGAGAAAATGTGCTTTCAACAGCGACACAAGTAGCCACATACAGACCTCTGTATCAGTCATATGATAATGATTTTCAGGATATTGGCAAACCAGAAATATTGAGGAGTGTTGTTGAGAATGTAGAATCAGGAACTGGAGCTGCCTTTAATTCACCTGTAGGTGTCTGTTCAACAACAAGCAGTGATTTACAGTTCAGTGAAGGTACAGTGGACAACTCAAGAAGCAATCATTCAGACAGTACTCTGCCATCCAACAACCTTAATCAAAGAGATAGGCCTAAAGAGGCCAATCCTTTGAGTTTAGGCGACAGCAGTAATAGTGGAGCTAACGCTTCTGGGGATTTCGATGACAAAAACTCAATAAAAGCACAAAAGATTCAAGCTCTACGAGGTTACCAGAATGACCAACGGCAAACGGACTTTTATGATGTTCACAGTCCATTGAATATACAATTGAATTTTGATGCTGAGAAAAAAATTAGTGGAATAGATGAAGCTGTAGACCCTGATCAGAAAGACATTTCAAATCAAAAAATAAATATTGAGTATGAGCTTAAACCTTTTCAGATGAATAACATTACACAAATTACACAAATCATTCCTGCACCTACAAGAACAGAGTCTGTTGACAATAGGGCTGAATCTGAAGTTGCTTTCATGAAAAATGTGCAATTAAATAACAGCACAGATTTCAACAGTGATGTACTCCTAATTTCTCCTGATTTTGGTCGCTGTCTTGACAAGATAAGTAATGTTGACTGTGTCAGTGAGCCAAGTGTTCGTGGGGAAGAAGATTCCCAAAATGCAAATGTACTGAACAATAATCCACAGCAAGAGTCAGCTCAGATCCATAACGTAAATGCCTCAGAGAAAAAAGCATTAAACCAAACTATTGAGCTCGGATGTGAACGGCAACTTACTGGAGATCAGAACCTTCATTGTAATAATAATGAGACACATGAAAAATGGTTTCCAGAGATAGAAGCAGATAAAAATTCAAACCTGGAAGGAAATGCTTCAGAAAAAGGAGATTCATTGTACCCTTATGCAATGAGCTACAGTAAATGCGATACTAAACCAGAGGTAGAAAGCACAGATCTATATAGTGAGGATATTAAGGAACATGTTGGACATATTTATCAGGAACCTGATTATGAAAACGAAGCTGGCAATGATTATGAATTGGAAGCAACAAACTTGAGAGATACTTGCAGGCACAATTCTGGGAAAAGCTCTTCTTTTGCTTTATCCACTGAGCATGTTCCTTTGGCCCTAAAGGAAACATCACAAGCAAGACAACCAGTAAACCCAAAAGGGGATTCACCATCATCTAATTACCTATTCTTATCAACGTCCATTCTAATATTATCAGTTGTTGCTGTATGCATATGGAAATACTACCATAAATAGGGATCCATGTAACATTAAAAATTAATGTTAAATTGATTGTAAATTTTCAATGTACTTTCAATTAGCTATTCAGGAATAGGCAAATAATTTGCTTTCTGCTCTGGGAGATGTTCTTGTGCATTGCATTTCCGCAACAAAACGATGGTTGCAACCTTTCCAATAATTTGCTTTCTGCTCCGGGAGATGTTTTTGTGCATTGCATTTCCACAACAAAATTATGGTTGCAACCTTTCCAGAATATCTGAATTTGCCAGAAAATATCCAAGTAGTTGACAAATGCTCTGTTGTAATTCACAGTCAATTGTTTGTAAAAGTAAATACAATTATAGCAATTTCAAAGCAAGCTTATCTTGAATGAATTAATTATTCCTATTTGTATTTTTATAGTTTGCTTGTATATACAAGTATGATTTCTTCAGAGATGTAAATTCATGTTGAACAAATTAGAATTTGAATTTTAAAGCAGCCTGCTTCCTTTCTCTAAACCATCACTCTTAGACTGAATGTGACTGTGCCATTATTCTTGTTGCCTTGCCACTGTTCTGTCCCTTCAGACTCAACAACGTCATGTGAAATGTTGATGTTCTGTCCAACTGTGAACCAAACTGAGCTTCATATCAAAACTCTGATCCACTGCCATGATTGTTAATTTTCACTTCTGCAAACTTCCCCATCTCTGCCCTTACATCAGCCCACCTTAACCCTCACAGCTGAAACCTTTAGCCATAAGTTTGACACCTCCAGAATCTGGTTCGCTTTCTCTTCTGTCCTCTGCACCTCCCTTCAGAAACTCCGGTTGCTCCAAAATGCAGCCACTTGCTCCAAGCTGAGTCCCAAGTTCTTGACCTCACTGACCTTTCATTAGTTTCTGATCCAATGCATTAAATTGAAAATTTTCACCCTGTTCTTCAAACCTCAATGGACTCCTTCCCTTCTAGCTTTTGCAACTTTCTTCTGTTAGCAATATAAACTACTGCCATTGAAACTGTCTTATGGTGGAGAAACTCTTTATCATGGCAAAAATAACAGAGCTACCTGAAGTCCACTTCAAACACAGCATTTCCCATTTTCATAGGGTTAGAAATGATGGCGGGCAGGTGGTAGTGGGATGGATTTCCATACATGCTTGTTTTATGGATGCAACTGGTCTTTTAAATATCAGCTGCCTCCCCTTGAATTGACCTATAGTAGCCTAGGGATGTGAAATTTGAACTATGCAAATTAGGCTTGGTAAGAACAAATCTGGTATTACTGCATTTCTTTGTGTCGTCAGTTAGACCCCTTTGGAGAAGTAGGGTACCTCTGTGGAATTTGCTTGAAAATGTCATTCTAAATCCCAGAAATGCCTCAAAACAAATTCCAACAGTCTTTTAACCCTAGGGAATAGGAGTTTGGAGCTCTTGGTCCCACAGGGCAATAATTTTTGTGTTTACTGACTCGTGCACAGGTGTCAGGAAGAATCTTTGTGCTGGAGAAAGGCACAGAGCACTTCCTGTGAAGGAACAAAGAAAATGGGTATGGCACCCTCACACATGGAGGCCACAGAAGCCAGTAACCTTGAACAGCCAGAATAAGGGTACACGGTCAAGCAAAGACACCATTGCTTGTGAACCAGGAAGGAAAGGGATGAGAGGCAAGACAAACAGGTTCTATCCTGTGTATAGCAAATGCAGGACATAATAATTCAATACGACAGAGAACCAGTGTCAAAGGCTTAGTCTTGAGATGGTGAAGATAAATGTCACATGGCCCAGCAGCAATTCAAACTACATTGGGTCATTTGCACCTTTTCTTTCCCTTATGTTTTCCTGATGTGATATTCTGTGAATAATTTTTTTAATAATTATTTGTGGGGCGTGGGCGTTGCTGGCTGGTCAGATTTATTACCCATCCCTAGTTGCCCTTGAGAAGGTGGTGCTGCTGCCTTCTTGAATTGCTACAGTCCATGTTCTGTGGGTTGACCCACAATGCCGTGAGGAAGGGAATTCTAGGACTTTGATGCAGTGACTGAGAAGGAATAGTGATATGTTTCTAGGTCAGGATGGTGAGTAGCTTGTAGGGAAACTTGCAGATGGTGGTGTTCCCATGTATCTGCTGCCTTTAATCTTGTAGATAGAAGTGTTGTGGGTTTGGAAAGTGCTGTCTAAGAATCTTTGGTGAATATCTGCAGTGCATCTTGTAGATCGTACATACTGCTGCTACTGGACGTTGGTGGTGGGTGGATTGAATGTTTGTGGATGTGGTGCCAATCAGGCAGGCTGCTTTGTCCTGGATGTTATCAAGCTTCTTGAGTATTGTTGGAGCTGCAGCCATCTAGGTAAGTGGGGAGTATTCCATCACACTCCTGCCTTGGAGATGGTGGATAAGCTTTGGGAGTCAGAAGGTGAGTTACTCGCTGCAGATTTTCCTGGCATCTGACCTGCTTTTGTAGCCATTGTGTTTATGTGGTGCATCCAGTTGAGTTTCTGGTCAATGGTAACCCCAAGGACGTTGACAGTGGGGGATTCAGTGACGGTTACAACATTGAATGTCAAGGGGCGGTGGTTAGAGTGTCTCTTAATGGTGAGGGCCATTGCCTGGCATTTGTGTGACGTGAATGTTATGTGCCACTTGTCAGCCCAAGTCTGGATTATTGTTCAGACCTTGTTGCATTTGAAAATGGGCTGCTTCAGTATCTGAAGAGTCACGAACATAGTGCAATCATCAGCAAACTTCCCCACTTCTGATTTTACGATGGAAGGAAGATCATTGATGAAGGAGCTGAAGATTGTTGGACCTTGGATACTATCCTGAGGACTTCTACAGAGATGTCATAGGGCTGAGATGACTAACCTTCCACAACCACAACCATCTTTCAATGTATCAGGTATGACTCCGACCAGCAGAGAGTTTGTCTGCTGAAACCCATTGATTCAAGTTTTGCTAGGGCTCCTTGATGCCACACTTGGCCAAATGCGGCCTTGATGTCAAGGGCTGTCACTCTCACCTTACTTTTGGAATTGAGCTCTTTTGTCTGTGTTTGAACGAACGCTGTAATGAGGTCAGGAACTGAGTGACCTGGTGGAACCCAAACTGGGCATCACTGAGCAGGTTATTGTTGAGCAGGTGCTGCTTGGGAGCAATGTTGATGACCCCACCCATCATTGTGATGATTGAGAGTAGATTTATTGGGTGGTAATTTGCTGGGTTGGATTTGTCCTGCTTTTTGTGTACAGGACGCAACTGGACAATCTTACACATTGTTGGGTAGATGCCAGTGTTGTAATTGTACTGGAACAGCTTGGCTAGGAGATTGGCAAGTTCTGGAGCACAAGTCTTCAGTACTATTGCTGAAATGTTGAGAGCCCATTGCCTTTGCAGCATCTGGTATCTTTAACTGTTTCTTGATATCATGTAAAGTGAATTGAATTGGCTGGAAACTGAGGGAATTTGAAATGAGAAGGCCAAGATGGATCATCCCACTTGGCACTTATGGTTGAACATTGCTGTGAATACTTAAGCCATACCTTTTGCACTGATGTGCTGAGTTCCTCCATTATTGAGGATGGGATATTTGTGGAGCTTCTTCTTCCCATGAGTTGTTTAATTTCTATCACCATTCTTGATTGGATGTGGAAGGACTGCAAGCTTAAATCTGATCTGTTGATTGTGGGATTGCTTAGCTCTGTCTTGCTGTTTTGGCCATTTGGCATGCAAGTTGTTCTGTTTGGTAGCTTCACCAGGTTGACACCTCATTTTTAGTTATGCCTGGCGCTGGTCCTGGAATGCCCTCCTGCACTCTCCAATGTAAGATAAAAAGGGCCTTGAGCCGTTCAAATTACAATGCTTTTATAACTTCTGTGTGCTTACACAACTAACCATTTTCCCCATATCTTCATTGGTTAATTTTGGTGGAGAAAAGACTCTGGGAATTCTTGGTGCAATGAATGTTGCAGCTATGAATCCATAATTATGTGCTATGCTCTGTGACCACCCTGACAACCCTAGTGGTTTCTGTCCCCTTGATCACATTGTTATGCCATGACAGTGTATAGCTGTGAGAGACCTTATCAAGGGCCAACCGTTTGGGCGCATCGTTAGAATCTGTACAGTACATAACAATGCCATTCGGCCCATCAAGCCTTCATCGACACCAATCCCATCCAAGCCCTAACCCCGTAACCCCCATGTATTTGCCCTGAGAATTTCCCAGACACTGAGAAGTAATTTAGCATGGCCAATCCACCCAACCTGCACACCTTTGGAGTGTGGGAAGAAACCAAAGCACCTGGAGGAAAGTCACACAAGCAGGGAGAGAACATACAAACTCCACACTGACAGCCACCAAGACCGGAATTGAAACTTGGTGCTGTGTGGCAGCAGTACTAACCACTGTGCCACCGTGCCATCCTAATAAAAGAGTGGCAAGAAGAAGAGTGGATGGCATAATGAGCATGGCACTGTTCATCATCCATTTATCCACTGCATGCTAGCTACATCACTGCAGAGTTCCTGTAACAGGTAGTAGAGGTAAAATGGTGTCATTTCCATGGCTTTATTTTGATAATCTATTCCATGCTTTCAATTGTTCAGTGGAGTACAGTTACATTAAGCAACAATTAGATTAGATTAACAATGACAATTCTCCTATTGGGAAAATCCATAATGGACAACCCATTCCAGATCATCTTTTTAGAATTCATATACAATATGTGAGTGTTACTGGTCCAGAATTTATTGCCCAACTCTAGTTGCTCTTCAGAAGGTCATGGTGAGCTGCCTTCTTGATTCACTGCAGTCCCTGGGGTGTCAGTACACCCACAGCACTGTTAAGGAGGGTATTCCGGGATTTTTGACCCAGCGATAGTAAAAGAACGGCGATATATTTCCAATTAGTGACTCGGAGAGGAATTACCAGGTGGTGGTGTTCTCAGGTGGCTGCTGCTCTTGTCCTTCTGAATGGTAATGATGGTGGGTTTGGAAGATGCTGCCAAAGGAACCTTGGTGAGTTCCTCTAGTGCCTCTTGTAGATGGGACAAACTGCTGCTACTGTTCATTGGTGGTGAATGAAATGAAAGGGGTAGCAATCAAGTGGGTTGCTTCATCCTGGATGTGTTGAACTTCTTGAGTGTTGTTGGAGTTGCATTTATCCAGGCAAGTGGAGAGTATTCCATTACACTTCTGACTTGTGCCTTATAGATGGTGGACAGATTTTGGAGAGTCAGAAGGTGAATTCTCACTGCATGCTACCACAGCAGGTCACTGCTTTTGACCTGCTGTGGTAACCACAGTATGGCTAGTTCAATCCCATTTCTGGTCAGGATGTTGATGGTGGGGGATTCAGTGATGGTAATATTATTGAATGTCAAGGTGTGATGTGTAGATCCTTTTTTATTGGAGATGCTCTTTGCCTGGCACACAAATGGCAATGTTAGTTGCCACTTGTCAGCCTAAGGCTGAATGTTGCATTTGGACATGAACTGTGTCTGTATCTGAGAAGTCACAAGTACTGCTGAATGTTGTACAGTCATCTGTGAACATCCCCACTTCTGATCTTATAGAACATAGAACACTACAGCACAAACAGGCCCTTCGCCCCACAAGTTGTGCCGATCATATCTATACCTACCAGGCCATAGAACTATCTGTAACTCCCAATCCCATTAAATCCTATGTACTCATCCAGAAATCTCTTAAAAGACCCCAGCGAGTTTGCCTCTACCACCACTGATGGCAGCCAATTCATTCACTCACCACCCTCTGAGTGAAAAACTTACCCCTAACATCTCCTCTGTAGTTGCCCCACAGCACCTTAAACCTGTGTCCCCTCGTAGCGACCATTTCAGCCCTGGGAAATAGCCTCCGAGAATCCATCCTACCTATTCCTCTCAACATTTTATAAACCTCTGTCAGGTTATCTCTCAACCTTCGTCTCTCCAGGGAGAAGAGACCTAGCTCCCTCAACCTATTTTACATAAGGCATGCCTCCCAACCCAGGTAACATCCTTGTAAATCTCCTCTGCACCCTCTCAATAGCTTCCACATCCTTCCTGTAGTGAGGTGACCAGAATTGCACACTGTACACCAAGTGGGGTCTGACAAGAGTCTTAAAGTTGCAGCATTACCTCCCGACTCTTAAACTCAATCCCTTGATTAATGAAGGCCAGTACACTACACGCCTTCTTGACCACATCCTCCACCTGCGAGGCCGATATAAGAGTCCTATGGACCTGGACCCCAAGATCCTTCTGCTCCTCAACACTGCTAAGACTCATACCCTTGATGTTATACTCCTTCATCCCATTGGTCCTGCCAAAATGGACCACCACACATTTATTCGTGTTGAAGTCCATCTGCCACTTCTCCGCCCAGTCTTGCATTATGATGGAAGGAAAATCATTGATGAAGCAGCTGAAGGTGGTTGGGTCTCGGACAATGCCCTGAGGAACTCCTGCAGTGATGTCCTGGAGGTGAGACAATTTATCTCCAACCACCACAACCTTTGTGCCAGCTATGATTCCAATCAGTGGAGAGTTTTCCCCTTGATTCCCATTGACTCCAGGTTTCGCAAGGGCTCCTTGATGTCACACTCAGTCAAATGCTGCCTTGGTGTCAAGCGCAGTCACTCTCACTCTGGCATTCAGCTTCTTTTGTCCATGTCTGAGTGACATTGGCAGAACTCAAACTGAGTAGGTTATTGCTGCAGATCGAACAATTGGACAACATTTACAGCTTAGACATTCACCTGACAAGTCAAAGGCATAATCTCAAAGTGACATGACTTCACAAGAACACAAGAAATAGAAGCAGGAGTAGGCCCTTCAAGCCTGCCTCACCATTCGATATTATGGCTGATTAATGCTGGTCTCATCTACCTTTGCCATTTCTCCATAGATCTCTGTTTCTCGATTTTTTTTCAAATATTTATTCACCTCCATTTTAAATATTTCCAATGATGTAGCCTTCACCACTCTGGGGCAGTGAAATTTTTAAATGAGCAGTCCTTTATCTTTACCTAAGCCCCCTTTTATGAGATTCTCCCTACTACTGAAAACATCATTTACCCTGTCAACCCCCTCAGGATCTTATATGTTTGAAAAGGTCACCGCTCACTCTGCTGAAGTTCAAGAAACTTCGTGACACACGACAGTGCACAGTTACTGAGCAGAGACTGATAGCCAAGTTCTGCACACATGAGGACGGCCTTAATAGGGATCTTGGCTTCATGACACACTATCTGTAACCCCCGTAACTTGCCTGGGTTAGCAAAAAACCTCACTTACTGTGCTGTCTGGAGAAAATACACAATTCTCTAACCAATGCTCAGGATTCCCTTCACACACATTGTTAGCCACTTTAACACTTGAATAGCAGGTTAGATGTAAGGATTCGCATTCTAATCAGCAATCTGTAACTGTCTGTGCTGATGTGTGCTATTGCAGACCAGAACACTGCATTTGCCTGACGAAGACACAGTGTCGAAAGCTCGCAATTTTACTATCAAATAAATCGGTTGGATTTAAAATTGGTGTTGCTAAATTCTTACTGAGTTCCTACTACCCCAGTCCAACGCCGGCATCTTTACATCAGAAGTTTAAGAAATACAGACCCAGACTATTTAGTCCTTCTTGATAAGGCAAACCTTTCATCTCAGGAATTAGCCTGCAGAATCTCTTTTGGACTGCCTCGAATGTTACTACGTCCTTTTTTAGGTAAGAGGATCAAAACTGTACGCAGTATTCTAGGTGAGGCCTCACCAACATCCTGTTTAATTGCAACAAAACCTTTTTTTAAATTGCAAAATCTTTGGAATTAAAGTCAAAATGCTGATTGCTTGTTGGACTACTTGCTAGCTTTTTGTGATTCATGCACCGGAACACCTATATCTCCCTGCACTTCACTCAGCTGCAGTCTCTGTCCATTTAGATAATACTCTGCATTTTGATTCTACTTGTGACCTCACAAGCATGTGACCTCACACTTCCCCACATTAAACACCATTTTCTGGGTTTTCACTCAGTCACCTAATCTATGTTCCCTTGCAGAATCACAATAGCTTCAACACAAAATGCTCTTCCACCTATTTTCTTATCTTTGGCAAATTTGGAAACCTGTGCCTTTCTCTAGGCCATTATGTAAATAGTGAACAATTGCGGAACAAGAACTGATCCTTGAGATAATCCCCTAGTTAAATCTTCCCACTCTGAAAAGAATCCATTCCTTTTGACTCTTTTTTATTGAACAGTCAGTTCCCAATCATGCTAACATACTTCCTCCAATTCCATGGCTTTACTTCATGCACCAGCTTCCTACACAGCATCTGAAATTTAAACACACATCTATAGATTCCCCTTGGTCTATCCCCATGTCACACCCTCAAAGAATTCAATCAAATTTGTCAAATTTGATTTACCTTTCATAAAACCATATTGACTGGGGTTGATTAGGTTCAACTTTCCTAAATGATTAGTTATCTCCTCGTTGATTATTGACTCCAATTTTTCTTCTTAATAATAGATGTTAAACTAATTGGCCTATAATCCCCTGCTTTCTGCTTTTCTCCATTTTGGAGCAAGGGCATCACTTTGGCTGTTTTTCAATCTTTCAGTTCCCTCCCGGAATTTATTGAGTTACAAAAAACTTCAACGAATGGGTCCACTACCTGCATTCTATTAAAACCCTGGCATTCAATTGATTGGGTCCTGGCATCCTGGTGGATAGGGAGCAGCTGTTCCCCCTTAGTTGAAAGGTCAGCTACGAAGGGACACAAATTAAAAGTGAGAGGCGGAAGGTTTAGGGGGGATTAGGGGAAAAACTTTTTTAGCCAGATGGTGGTGACAGTCTGGAATGCACTGTCTGAAGGGTGGGGGAGGCTGGATGCCTCATATCCTTTAAAAAGTACTTGGATGAGTACTTGGCCTACCATAACATTCAAGGCTATGGGCCAATGCTGGCAAGTGGGATTAGGTGGGCAGGTCAGGGCATTTCATGCATCTCTGTATGCACCGTCGCATTCTATGATTCTGTGACTTGTCCGCCTTGAGCCTTTGAGATTCTTTAATACTCTATCCCTTATGATTGGAATTTTTGTAAGTTCTACCATGTTATTTGAAATCAGTTTATCTGAAACTTAGGGATATTTGCAAAATCTTACAAGGTGAAGACTGATGTACGAACTTTATTTTACATATCTGTCATTTCTTTGTTCGCTATCAATTCACCTTCCTCGTTCATAGAGAACCCACTGCTTCCATTTAGATATCCAGAGAACTTTTACAGTTTGTTTTTATGCTGCATGAAAGTTTTCTCTCAAAATTCATTTCTCCCTTCTTATGAGCTTTTTAGTCTTTTGCTGCTGGATCCTAAAAACTTTCCAGTCCTCTGGTCTCCCAAACCCTTTGCCTCTTTTTATATATTCTGCTTTTCACTATGGCATACCTCTCGAAAAGACCCAGTTTTAATTTGAGCCTAAGTCAATTTACCTCTGACCCCTCATTATTTCTATATTCACTTTGACTGCGATTCTAGCCTGTCTCTTAGATTGACAATTGGAAGTTTGGGCAGACATCTTTAGAGATCATTTCATGAGCCAGGAAATTCTTCCTTCTCTGCACGTCTGACCCCGGAATTAAAATCTAAGCCTTAGAGGGGATCCCAAAACCTGGTCAACAAGGTGGATTTTAGAGAGAATTTTTAAAAATTAATTTATGGATTGTGGGCCTTGCTGTTTAGGCCAGCATTCATTGTCCATTCCTAACTGCCCTCCATTTCAGAGGACATTTGAGAATGAAACACATTATTGTGATAAATTGGGCAGATTTTCTTCCCTAAACAGTATCAATGAACCAGATAGGCGTTTGCAACAATCATCAATGGTTTCATGGCCATCATTAGACTTCTAATTCCAGAATTTTACTGAATTCAAATATCATCACTTACCGTGCTGGGATTTGAATTTATGTCTCCAGATCTTGCCGAGAGTTTCTGGATTACTAATCCAGTGATAACACCATTATACCATCACTGGTTTAGGGTGAAAGCTGCAGAAGTTGAGAGAGAAATGGTAAAAAGCATTACCAACGATGATGAACTTAAAATTATACCTGACACCAGAATCATGGACAGAAAATGGTTGAGTTCATGTAGGCTACTAGGTGAGGTGGGGGGAAGGGGGGGATTTGGCAGGCCTTGGAGGGATTTAAGAGAAAAAATTCAAATGTGAAGCAGTGTGACACCAAGAGGTCAGAGACGACAGACAGGCTGATGTGTGAACAGAGCTCCATTATTTTGTGGTCTTTCATCTGGGTGACCATTCAGGCATTCCTTTCCTCCATCATTAGTGACAGTACCTTCAGCTACCTCAGCCCCATTCTTCCTTCCCAAACAGCTCTACTTCACTTTGCCCAGCTTTTAAATCAAGTTTTCATTCATCACTTACAATTCCTGCATTCATTGTTCCCTTGTTACTACTATTATTATCTCAACCTTATGCAATGCCTTGGAGCATTTTCTATTTGATAGGTGCTAATAAATGCAAGTTGCTTTTGCTGAATAATATCAGATTATGCACATAATCTGTAACAGAACTTTTCAGTGCTTATTTTCACAATGCATATAATTAAAGCTTTGTTTAAAAAGATGGAATTTTATTTCAGAATATTGCCATAGATCATAGAATCCTACAGTGCAGAAGGAGGCTATTCAGCTTATTGAGTCTGCACCAACCACAATCCCGACCAGGCCTTATCCCCATAACCCCACACATTTACCCTTGCTAGTCCTCCTGACACCAAGAGGCAATTTGGCATGGTCAATCTACCTAACTCACATTTCTTTTACTGTGGAAGGAAACTGGAGCACCTGGAGGAAACCCACACAGACACGGGGAGAATGTGCAGTTTCATGCAGACATAGAGAGAATGTGCAAACTCCAATATTCTGTGAACACAAGCTGGGACTCAAACCCGAATCCCTGGCACTGTGAGACAGCAGTCTGAACCAGTGAGTGAGTTACCATAGTCAAAAACAGAAAGACTTACATTAATATAGAACCTTTCACAACTTTGGTATGCTACTTAGCACTTTGCAGCCAATGAGATGCTTTTGAAATGTGGTCACTATTTTCACATAAGTCTGCTGGTTCTATAGAAGTATCTCATTCTGCAGCGCCCGTCATGTACAATGCATAAATGTTTCAAGAACGAACCAGGCATTAATATATTTGTGACACAACTGCTTCTATTCATGGAACTGCATTTAAAGCAGCTTCTGGGACCAGTTACTTTTCCAAAGCTGCTCCTTTAATACTGCAATAATAACAAATGCTACTGACATCAGCGACAAGAAAAATTGCTTGGGGTGTATGTCAGCACAGTAAGAAGTCTCACAACACCAGGTTAAAGTCCAACAAGTTTATTTGGTAGTAAATGCCACTAGATTTTGGGGTTTGCCCTTTCATCAGGTGAATGGAAATTCTAATCACAAACAGAACATATGAAGACACACACAGTTTACAGAATAATGATTAGAATGCAAGCTAATCAAGTCTTAAAGGTGCAGAGTGAGTGTGAGTGGAGATAGCATTAAGAGTAGGTTAAAGAGATGTGTATTGTCTGCAGACAGGACAGAAAGTGAGATGTTGCAAGTCCAGGCAAGTCATGGGGGTTACACATAGTGTGTCACGAACCCAAGATCGTGGTTGAGGCTGACCTCGTGCAGAACTTGCTATCAATTTCTGCTCAGTGATTCTGCGCTCTTGTGTATCATGGAGGCCGCCTTGGAGAATGTTTACCCAAAGATCAGAGGCCAAATGCCCATGATTGCTGAAGGGTTCGCCAACAGGAAAGGAGAAGTCTTGCCTGGTGATGTCAAGCAGTGTTCATTCATCCGTTGTCATAATGTCTGCATGGTCTCCCCAATGTACAATGCCTTGGGACATCCTTTCCTGTAGCATGTCAGGTAGACAACGAGTATGTGCCATGTATCTGGTGAATGGTGTTCTCACATGATATGATGAAAGCCGTATCAATGATCCAGCATGTCTTGCAGAGGTTGCTGTGGCAGGATTGTGTGGTATTGTGGTCACTATTCTGAAGCCTGGGTAGTTTGCTGTGGACAATAGTCTGTTTGAAATTGTGCAGTTGTTTGAAGAAGTGGGGGTGTGGGGATGGCCTTGGGGAGATGTTCGTTTTCATCAATGAAATGTTGAAAACTCTGGAGAAGATGTCGTAGCTTCTCTGCTCTAGGGAAGTACTGGACAATGAAGGGTACTCTGTCCCTTACTTTTCCAAAGCTGCTCCTTTAATACTGCAATAATAACAACTGCCACTGACATCAACAATAAAGAAAATTGCCTTATGAAGACAGGTTGAGGGAGCTGGGACTGTTCTCCCTGGAGAGACGAAGGTTGAGAGGCGACCTGATAGAGGTTTACAAGATGTTGAGAGGATTAGATAGGGTGAACTCTCAGAGACTATTTCCCAGGGCTGAAATGGTCGCAACGAGAGGGCACAGATTTAAGGTGCAGGGAAGCAAGTACAGAGGAGATGCTAGGGGAAAGTTTTTCGCTCAGAAGGTGGTGAGTGAATGGAATCGGCTGCCATCGGTGGTGGTCGAGGCGAACTCGCTGGGGTCTTTTAAAAGACTTCTGGATGAGTATATGGGATCCAGTGGGATTGGGGGTTATAGATAGGTCTATGGCTGGGTAGTTTTTTGATGTGTTCGGCACAACTTGTGGGCCGAAGGGCCTGTTTGTGCTGTAGTGTTCTATGTTCTATGTTCTAAAATTGCTTGGGTGTATGTCAGCACAGTAAGAAGTCTCACAACACCAGGTTAAAGTCCAACAGGTTTATTTGGTAGTAAATGCCACTAGCTTTCGGAGTTTGCCCCTTCATCAGGTGAATGGGAGCTCTGATCACAGACAGAGCATTTGAAGGCATTCACAGTTTTTCACTGTGGTGCATCGGAACTATCGATCGATGAGTCAAGCGCCAAATCCTGTTCTTATGAAGACATCTTTCAGCGTCTGGAGATGTCTGTTGTAATCCTCTTCATCTGAGCAGATCCTGTATATACAGAGGGCTTATCCATAGGGAATAGCTTCTTTAACGTGTTTAGGGTAGAAGCTGGAGAAGCGTATCATCATGAAGTTATCTGTGGGCTTGCGGTACAGTGAGGTGCTGAAGTAACCGTCCTTAATGGAGATGCATGTCAAGAATGCAACCGATTCCAAAGAATAGTCTGTGGTGAGTTTGCTGGTTGATGTCACCATACAGTTGTTTCAGTGATTGTTCACCATGAGTTCAAAGGAAGAGAGTGTCATCAATGTATCTAGTATATAGTATCGCTTGAATGTCCTGTGCAGTGAAGAAGACTTGTTCAAGCCTGTGCGAGAAGATGTTGGCATATTGAGGTGCGAATTTGGTCCTCATGGCTGTTCCATGTGTCTGGGTGAAGACCTGGTTGCTGCAGGTGAAGACATTTGGTCCAGGATGAAGCGGATGAGTTGTAAAATTGCATCTGGAAACTGGCAGTTGTTGGCATTGAGTACTGAAGCATTTGCAGCAATATCATCATCATGGGGGAATGCTGGTGTAGAGTGCCGAGACATCCATTGTGACGAGGAGTGCTCCTGGTTCAACTGTTCCATGTGTTCTCAGTTTCTGTAGGGAGTCCTTAGTGTTGCAACAAAAGCTGGGGGTTCTTAGGGTGAATGTTCTCCAAGGCCACATACGACAGCGCAGAGTCGCTGAGCAGAAACTGATATCCAAGTTCTGCACACATGAGGACAGCCTCAACTGGGATCTTGGATTCATGTCACATTATTTGTAACCGCAATGACTTGCCTGGGCTTGCAACATAGAACATAGAACAATACAGCACAGAACAGGCCCTTCAGCCTTCGATGTTGTGCCGACCAAAATAAAAAGCAATGCCCCTCCAAACTAAACCATTCCCTTCTCTTCCATATACTTATCAACTAACCTCTTAAACGCCACCAAACTTGGCGCATCTACAACAGCTGCAGGCAGGGCATTCCACTCCCTAATCACTCTTTGGGTAAAGAACCTGCCTCTGATATCCGTCCTATAACTATCACCCCTTAATTTAAAGCTGTGTCCCCTCGTGCTAGCTTTCTCCATCCTAGGAAAAAGGCTATCACTGTCCACCCTATCTAAACCTCCAATCATCTTATATGCTTCAATAAGATCCCCTCTTAGCACATCTCACTTACATCCCTTTAACTGATGCTTAATGCTATTTCCACTCACATTGTCCGCACTTTTAAGACTTGATTAGTTGTAAAGACTCTCATTCTAATCAGTATTCTGTAAATTGTGTATGCCTTTACATGCTCTGTTTGTGATCAGAATTCCCACTTACCTGACGAAGGGGCAAACTCCGAAAGCTAGTGGCGTTTACCACCAAATAAACCTGTTGGACTTTAACCTGGTGTTGTGAGACTTCTTACTATGTTTTCTCCAGTCCAATGCCGGCATCTCCACTTCATGTATGTCATGCATTCTTGACACGCATCTCCATTAAGGACGGTTACTTCAGCACCTCACTGTACCGCAAGCACTCTGATTTTATAGCCCACGCAGAAATTAAAAGATTTGCTCAGCTGGAAATTGGGGTTTGCTGGACGCCTCTTTTTTCTGCTGGTGTAGACACAATGGGCCAACCCCAAAATAACTATAGCAATAACCTGGGGGAACAGAACCCCCCTCCCACTTTTTCACCATCCCAGGCATATCCTCTCAAATGAGCTAGTCTCTTATGAGACATGATGATTTATCTTCTGTTAGCTCATACTATACCTCAAAAGAAATGTGAACCTAGGAATCATCTTTATGAACTGAGGTGAAAGAGATCACTTAGCATTTCATTGGGTAGAGTGAATTTTCATTATCTGTAAGCATTTGCAGTACTTTTATGTGTAATAAAAAGAAGTATTTTAATAAAATGTCAACCCTAGGAGTGCTGAATTTGTGGCTTATTTCAAGCAATGTGCTTCAAACTGTGGCAGCCTTGTCCTCCCTCATTCGAAGATTGTGTACTTTTAACATGCCTTTGGGTTGTTGTGAATGAAGGCAGCCAAGATGCAAAGCCAGACTGAATGTGAAGTGCACCATTTTTAAAAAGGAAAACTTAGTCACCTTAGAACATAGAACATAGAAAAACTACAGCACAAACAGGCCTTTCGGCCCACAAGTTGCACCAAACACTTCCTGACCTACTAGGCTTATCTATAATCCTCTATCTTACTAAGTCCCATGTACTTATCCAGAAGTCTCTTAAAAGATCCTATCGGATCCTCCTCCACTACCACCGCCAGCAGCCGATTCTACGCACCCACCATGCTCTGAATGAAAAATTTGTCCCTGACATCTCTGTACCTACTCCCCAACACCTTAAACCTGTGTCCTCTTGTAACAGCCATTTCAGCCTTGGGAAAAACCTCTGAGAATCCACTCGTTCAGTATCTCTCAACATCTTATACACCTCTATCAGGTCACCTCCCATCCTTTGTCTCTCTAAGGAGAAAACACTGAGCTCTCTCAACCTATCCTTAAAAGGCATGCCTCCTAATTCAGGCAACATCCTTGTAAATCTTCTCTGCACCCTTTCAGTAGCTTCCGCATCCTTCCTGTAATGGGGCAACAGTACTACAAGTGAGGTCTGACCAGGCTCTTATACAGCTGCAGCATTACCTCCTGACTCCTAAACTCAATTTCTCCATTGATGAAAGCCAGTACACCATACGCCTTCTTAACCACATCCTCTACCTGATCTGAGCTGATCTGAGCATCCGTTGAACCCAGATCCCAAGATCCTTCTGATCTTCCACACTGCCAAGAATCTTAGAACATAGAACATAGAACATTACAGCGCAGAACAGGCCCTTCGGCCTTCGATGTTGCGCCGACCAATTAGGAAAAAGCAATGACCCTCTAACCTAAACCATTCCCTTTTCATCCATAAACTTATCTACTAACCTCTTAAACGCCACCAAACTTGGCGCATCTACAACTGCAGCAGGCAGGGCATTCCATACCCTTACCACCCTCTGGGTAAAGAACCTACCTCTGACATCCGTCCTATAACTACCACCCCTTAATTTAAAGCTATGTCCCCTCGTGCTAGCTTTCTCCATCCTAGGAAAAAGCTATCACTGTCCACCCTATCTAAACCTCTAATCATCTTATATGTTTCAATAAGGTCTCCTCTTAGCCGCCTTCTTTCTAACGAAAACAACCTCAAATCCCTCAGCCTCTCTTCATAAGACCTGCCCTCCATACCAGGCAACATCCTGGTAAACCTCCTCTGTACCCTCTCCAATGCCTCCACATCTTTCTTATAATGTGGGGACCAGAACTGCACACAATACTCCAAGTGCGGCCGCACTAGAGTTTTGTACAGTTGCAACATGACGTTGCGGCTCCGAAATTCAATCCCCCTACCAATAAAAGCTAAGACTCCATATGCCTTCTTAACAACCTTATCGACTTGACTGCCTACTTTCAGGGATCTATGCACAAATACACCAAGATCCCTCTGTTCATCAACACTATTAAGAATCCTACCATTAGCCCTATACTCTACACATTTATTATTCCTGCCAAAGTGCATTACCTCACACTTTTCCACATTAAACTCCATTTGCCACCTCTCGGCCCAGCTCTGCAACTTGTCCAAGTCTCTCTGCAAACTATAACACCCCTCTTCACTATCTACCACTCCACCGACTTTGGTGTCATCCGCAAATTTACTAATCCATCCTTCAATACCCTCATCCAGATCATTTATAAAAATTACAAACAGCAGTGGCCTCAAAACAGATCCCTGAGGTACACCACTTGTCACCGAACTCCACGATGAATATCTTCCATCAACCACCACCTTCTGTCTTCTATCTGCTAGCCAATTTCTAATCCAATTAGCTAAATCACCCTCATCCTTTAATATTATATTCTGTCATCCTATTTGACTTGCCAAAATGAATCATCACACAATCATCTGGGTTGAAGTCCATCTGCCACTTCTAATCAATTTTTCATCCTATCTATGTCTTGCTGCAACTTCTGATATCCCTCCACACTATCCACAATACCTCCAACCTTTGTGTTATTGGCAAACTTACCAACCCATCCCTCCACTTCCTCATTCAGGTCATTTATGAAAATAACAAACAGCAAGGGTCCTAGAATAGATCCATGGGGCACTCCACTGGTGACCGATCTCTATGCAGAAGAAGACCCATCCACAACCACTCTCTGTTTTCTGCAGGCAAGCCAGTTCTGGATCCACAAGGCCAAAGCCTCTTGGATCCCATGCCCCCTCGCCTTCTCAAGAAGTCTTGCATGGGGGACCTTATCAAACCCTAGGTCCTATTCCTTCACATCTTATCCCTTTGCTCTTCACATACTTGTAGAATGCCTTGGGGTTTTCCTTAATCTTACCTGCCAATGCCTTCTCATGACCCTTTCTGGCTCTCCTAATTTCCTTCTTAAGTTCCTTCCTACTAGTCATATACTCCTCTAGATGCCTAACATTATCTAGCTCCCTGAACCTTTTGTAATTTTTTTCTTTTCTTCTTGACTAAATTCATTACAGATTTCATGCACCACGGTTCTTGTAACCTACCAAAACTTCCCAGTCTCATCAGAACGTCATCGTGCAGGACTCCAGACAAATATTCCTTGAAAATCTGCCACATTACTTCTGTACATTTCCCTGAGAAAACCTCCTTCCAACTTATGCCTCTAATTTCCTGCTTGATGGCTTCATAATTTCCCTTACTCCAGATAAACACTTTCCTAGCTTGTCTGATCCTATCTCTTTTCAATGCTAGTGTAAAAGAGATAGAGTTATGATCACTATCCCCAAAATGCTCTCTCACTGAGAGATCTGACACCTGTCCAGTTCACTTCCCAATACCAATCAAGTACAGCCTCTCCTCTTGTAGGCTTATCCACATACTGTGTCAGGAAATCCTCCTGAACACACCTATCAAACTCCTCCCCATCTAAAGCCTTACCTTAGGGAGATTCCAATTGATATTTGGGAAATTAATGTTTCCATCATGACAACTCTTATTATTACATCTCTCCAGGACCTGTTTCCGAATCTGCTCCTCAACATCCCTATAGAGAAATGTTATTGACCCCTTCCTGTTCTGAACCTCCACTCACAGAAACTCCATAGACAATCCCTCCATGGCGTCCATCTTTTCTACAGCTGTGACACTATCTCTGATCAGCAGTGTCATTCCCCCACAATGTGACTGAACACATTGACGAAGGAAGGGTGGTGGACGTAGTGTACATGGACTTTAGTAAGGTGTTTGATAAGGTCCCCCATGCAAGGCTTCTGGAGAAGGTGAGAGGGCATGGGATCCAAGGGGTTTTGGCCTCGTGGATCCAGAACTGGCTTGCCGGCAGAAGGCAGAGAGTGGTTGTGGATGGGTCTTGTTCTGCATGGAGATCAGTAACCAGTGGAGTGCCCCAGGGATCTGTTCTGGGACCCCTGCTGTTTGTCATTTTCATAAATGACCTGGATGAGGAATTGGAGGGATGGGTTAGTAAGTTCACCGACGATACAAAGGTCGGTGGTGTTGTGGATGGTCTGGAGGGATGCCAAAAGTTGCAGCGGGGCATAGACGGGATGCAAGACTGGGCGGCGAAGTGGCAGATGGACTTCAATGTGGATAAATGTGTAGTGGTCCATTTTGGCAGGAATAACGGGATGAAGGAGTACAATATAAGGGGTAGGAGTCTTAGCTGTGTTGTACAGCAGAAGGATCTCGGGGTCCGGGTCCATAGGACTCTTAAGTTGGCCTCGCAGGTGGAGGAAGTGGTCAAGAAGGCGTACAGTGTACTGGCCTTCATTAATCGAGGAATAGAGTTTAGGAGTCAGGAAGTAATGATGCATCTCTATAAGACTCTTGTCAGACCCCAGTTGGAGTATTGTGTGCAGTTCTGGTTGCCTCATTATAGGAAGGATGTAGATGCTATTGAGAGAGTTCAGAGGAGATTTACAAGGATGCTGCCTGGATTAGGAGGGAGGCCTTATGAAGATAGGTTGAGAGAGCTGAGACTCTTCTCACTGGAGAGACGTAGGTTGAGAGGCGACCCGATAGAGATTTATAAAATGTTGAGAGGAATAGATAGGGTGGACTCTCAGAGACTATTTCCCCAAGCTGAAATGGTCACTACGAGAGGACACAGATTTAAGGTGCAGGGAAGCAAATACAAAGGAGATGTCAGGGGTAGGTTTTTCACTCAGAGGGTGGTGAGTGAATGGAACTGACTGCCGTCGGAGGCTGTTGAGGAAAACTCACTGGGGTCTTTTAAAAGACTTCTGGATGAGTATATGGAAAAGAATAGGATAGGGGGTTATAGATAGGTCTGTGGATTGGTAGATGTGATTGGCGCAACTCGTGGGCCGAAGGGCCTGTTTGTGCTGTATTGTTCTATGTTCTATGTTCTATGTTCACCTCTTTTGTCCCCCTCCCCGTCCCTCCTGAAACACCTGAAACCTGGCACTTGAAGTATCCAGTATTGTCCGTGAGTCATCCAAATCACATTTCCAAGTAGTGGTTCATGCTTTAAGCTCATCCACTTTGTTAACAACACTCCTTATGTTAAAACTCCTTCGGCTTGAGTGCTCCCCTCCTCCATCACCTGCCTATCCTCCCTCTTACACTGTCAACAAGCTCTCTCTATTTGTAAACTAACCTCCTTGCTTCCAGTCACTTCATTTCGACTCCCACTCCTCAACTGTTCTAGTTTAAACTCTCCCCAGTAGACTTAGCAAACCTTCCCGCCAGGACATTGATCCCCCTGGAATTCAAATGCAACCTGTCCTTTTTGTACAGGTCACATCTGCCCCTAAAGAAATCCCAATGATCAGGGAACCTGAATCCCTGGCCCCTGTTCCAATCCCTCAGCTAAGCATTTATCCTCCACCTCATTCTATTTCTGCTTTCACTTTCCTGTGGCACAGGCAGATATCTCGAGATTACTACCTTTGTGGTCCTCCTTCTCAACTCTTTACCTAACTCTTTATATTCTCTTTTCATGACTCCTTCCCTTTTCCTACCCATGTCAGTGGTACCAATATGTACCATGACCTCTGCCTCCTCTCCCTCCCACTTCAGGATTTCTTGGACACGACCAGAAACATCCCGGATCCTGGTACCGAGAAGGCAAACTATCATCTGAGCTTCTCTTCATGAGAAGACCATGGCAGGTAAGATTAAGGAAAACCCAAGGCATTCTACAAGTATGTGAAGAGCAAAAGGATGAGATGTGAAGGAATAGGACCTATCAAGTGTGACAGGGGGCAAGTTTGTATAGAACTACCTGTCTGACCCCCTCACTGTAGAGTACCCTATCACTACTGCCTTCTTCTTCCTTTCCCTATCCTTTTGAGCTAGAGGGCCGGGCTCTGCGCCTGAGGTACAACCGCTGCTGTTTCCATTGGGTAGCTGCCCCCCCCCCAACAGTATTCAACAGGAGTACTTATTGTGAAAGGACACATCTCCCCCAATAGTACTCAAACAGGAGTACTTTTTAAAAAGGGGCACATCCATTGGGGTGCTCTCTAGCACCTGACCTTCCTCTTCCAACTGTGACCCACTTGCCTGCCTCCCGAGGCCCCGGTGTGACCACCTGCTTGTAACTCTTATCTATCACCTCCTCATTCTCCCTGACCAGACGGAGGTCCTTGAGCTGCAGCTCCACTTCACTAACACGGTCCTTTAGCAGCCGCAGCTCGGTGCCCCTGGCGCAGATATGGACGTCCATGAGGCTAGGAAACTCCAGAACCTCCCACATCCGACACTGAGAACAACAAACTGGCCTCACACTCATAATTCCCCTTTTCTTCAAATTCTGCAGGAAAAGAAACTAAGAATCAAACCTACCCTGCCTCATCCATTTCCCCCTAAGCCTGTTGAGCCAAAGCCCTTCTGCTCTCACTCTGGTACCTGCTCACTCCGCTGCTTGCTACCAATGCTGCCTGCCGAATAGTGTGGCCTCGTACTCTAATAAAGCCTTCCCATCTCACCCTATGGCCTACTTTACTGTTAAAGAAACTTGTAAAAAAGAGAAACCCCACGATAAACTAAAAAATAATCAATTGCTTACCTTCAGACTCCCACCACAAATCGCTCCTCCTCTCTGCTTGCTCTGACGAACAACCTTGAGACTAAAAGGACAAGATAACTTAAAGCAAATTAATGGCAAATTTTTTTATCCTCCAGTTTTCTCCCATTTTCTCCTGATGTGGTTTGATGATTCTTTTCTGATGTGTAGTTCGATGAATTCTGGTTGTACTCAATACTTTGTCTAAGTAATGTTAATTAATATTCTTGAGTGAATGATGCGTTTTTAAATGAAATCATGAGGCATGTCTTTCCCATGATTAAATCTTTGTAATGAAACTCCCTCAACATATTCATTTTCATCTTGATTCTGTTGTCTTTTTCACGATTTATAATCTTAGGCATTAGCCCTTATTATGATATTCAGTGGATTGGATCCGAATTCAAACCATGAAATCTGATATGTAATTAGAACAGATATTTCATCATGTGAAAATGCTTCACTGAAACTTGAAATGGGGTAAGAGGAGTAATTTATTTTCATTGTTGCTGTTGCAAGAACTGATGTTACCAAGTTAACACATGTTCACTGTTCTGTGACGTTAAGCCTTATTAAATGAGCAATGTTCATTCAAGAAAGAAAATGTTCATTAAAAAGAGAATGTTAAAAATCTACAAAATGAAATTTTTTCACTAATATCTGACATGAATGATTCAATAATTGAAATAACTTTGACATTTCAGACAGTTGGTGATATACAGTGAGACTAGAATTGCCAGTTTTGATCTTCTTTATTTGTTCATAGGATGTGGGTATCTCTTGAGCAGTATTGGGCAGTATTCATTACCTGTCCCTATTGCCCTTGAGGAGGTGGTGGTGAGCTGTCTTCATGAACTGCTGCATCCATGTGGCGCAGTGAGTTCAAGGATTTGGACTCAGTGACAGCAAAGGAATGGTGATTATATTTGATCCATGACATCTAGGAAAACTTGCAAATGACTGTGATCCTGCTCGCCTGCTGCCCATATTCTTCTTGATATTAGAGATCAAAGATGCTGTTGGACGACTCTCGGTGAAATATTGTAGTTCATCTTATATTGCTGCCATTAGGTACTGGTGGTTGAGGGATGAATGTTTAAGGTGGTGGATGGTGTGTCAATCAATGGATTGCATTGTTCTGGATGGTGGTGAACATATTGAGTGTCATTGGAAGCCATACTCATCCGGGCATTTATTCCATCACACTCCTGGCTATGCCTTTTTTAGTATGAGCAGATCTTGGGGATTAAGAAGATGAATTGATCACCAAAGAATTCCCAGCATCTAACCTGCTCTTGTAACCTCTTGTATATGGCTTGTCCAGTAAAGTTCCTATTCAATGACAGCTCCTAGAATGTTCAGAATTAGGAAAGGCATTGAATGTAAAAGGAGCTGTTTAGATTCTGTCTTGATGGATGTCTAGCACTTGTGTGGCGTGATTGTTACTTGCCACTTAGTAGCTCAATCTGAATGTTATCCAGGTCTTGCTGCACATGAACATGGATTACTTCAGTATCTGAGGGGTTGTGAATGGTGCTGAACATTGTGCAATCATCAATGAACATCTCTACTTCTGACCTTATAGAACATAGAACATAGAACATAGAACATTACAGCACAGAACAGGCCCTTCGGCCTTCGATGTTGCGCCGACCAATATAAAAAGCAATGCCCCTCCAAACTAAACCATTCCCTTCTCTTCCATATACTTATCAACTAACCTCTTAAACGCCACCAAACTTGGCGCATCTACAACTGCTGCAGGCAGGGCATTCCACTCCCGAACCACCCTTTGGGTAAAGAACCTACCTCTGATATCCGTCCTATAACTATCACCCCTTAATTTAAAGCTGTGTCCCCTCGTGCTAGTTTTTTCCATCCTAGGAAAAAGGCTATCACTGTCCACCCTATCTAAACCTTATGATGGAAGGAATGTCATTGATGAAGTAGTTGAAGATAGCTGAGCTAAGGCCAACTCTCTGAGGAACCCCTGCAGTGATGCCCTGAGGCTGAGATGATTGGCATCCAACAACCATCGACATCTTCCGGTCAGGAAGCAGAGGTAGTTGTAAGTAATTTTTGTTTAAGTGAATTTGATTTTGTACTTTTGTGTAAAAAAGGGTAAAACTTGAGCTAGATTCATATAAAACAAAAGTGTTTTTAAGTATGAGGGTTTTTGGTTTCAGTTTAAACGTCTGCATTGTGCTTAGTAATGTGTAGGCGTGTATGACGTGGTAAGTAAACATAATCTTGGAGAAAGAATGAGTCCTTGCTTAGCAACAGGGACACTTTTAGGGCAGCAAGTTTTTTGAGCTTAGTTTTTACTGAATTCACAGCAGTTGGAGCTTAGAAGTGAGAAAGCAGAAAAGCTGGATTAATGGGCAAGAAAACAAATCCAGAAGTTAAAGAAAAATTAGTTCTAAAAACTAGAGAATGAAGAGAAGTTTACAGGAAGATTGAAGCAAAAAGGAACAATTAGGAACCACCATTCAAACAGGGAACTCTTCATTAAAATCAGAATTGAAAAGTACTGACCCCTTGGAGTTAGCTCATGAAAAGGATGGCATGGTAGCACAGTGGTTAGCATGGCTGCCTCTCAGCGGCAGGAGCCAGGTTCAATTCCAGTCTTGGGTAACTGTCTGTGTGGAGATGGCACGTTCTCCCTGAGTCTGTATGAGGTTCCTCTGGATGTTCCAGTTTCCTTCCACAGTCCAAATATTTGCGGGTTAGGTTGATTAGCCATGATGAATTATCACTTATGTGATAATTCAGGGGATTAGCAGGGTAAATACATGGGATAATGAGGATAAGGCTTGGATGGCATCTTTTTCAGTGCAGAGTTGATGGGCCAAGTGACCTCCTTCTGTACTGTAGGGATTCTATGAAAAGTCGACCAATTAAGAAAAAGCAATGACCCTCTAACCTAAACCATTCCCTTTTCATCCATAAACCTATCCACTGACCAATTAAATGCCCCCAAACTTGACGCATCTACAACTGCAGCAGGCAGGGCATTCCATACCCTTACCACCCTCTGGGTAAAAAACCTACCTCTGACATCCATCCTATAACTACCACCCCTTAATTTAAAGCTATGTCCCCTCGTGCTAGCTTTCTCCATCCGAGGAAAAAGGTTATCACTGTCCACCCTATCTAAACCTTTGATCATCTTGTATGTTTCAATAAGGTCTCCTCTTAGCCGCCTTCTTTCTAATGAAAACAACCTCAAATCCCTGAGCCTCTCCTCATAAGATCTTCCCTCCATACCAGGCAACATCCTGGTAAACCTCCTCTGCACCCTCTCCAATGCCTCCACATCTTTCTTATAATGTGGCGACCAGAACTGTACACAATACTCCAAGTGCGGCCGCACCAGAGTTCTGTACAGTTGCAACATGACATTGCGGCTCTGAAATTCAATCCCCCTACCAATAAAAGCCAAGACTCCGTATGCCTTCTTAACAACCTTACCGACTTGATTGCCAACTTTCAGGGATCTATGCACATATACACCTAGATCCCTCTGTTCATCAACACTATTAAGAGTCCTACCATTAGCCCTATACTCTACACATTCGTTATTCCTGCCAAAGTGAATTACCTCACACTTTTCCACATTAAACTCCATTTGCCACCTCTCGGCCCAGCTCTGCAACTTGTCCAAGTCTCTCTGCAAACTATAACACCCCTCTTCACTATCTACCACTCCTCCGACTTTGGTGTCATCCGCAAATTTAGTAATCCATCCTTCTATACCCTCATCCAGATCATTTGTAAAAATTACAAACAGCAGTGGCCCCAAGACAGATCCCTGAGGTACACCACTTGTAAACGAACTCCATGATGAATAATTTCCATCAACCACCACCCTCTGTCTTCTACCTGCTAGCCAATTCCTAATCCAATTCGCTAGATCACCCTCAATTCCATACATCTGCATTTTCTGCAGAAGCCTTCCATGGGAAACCTTATCAAACGCCTTACTAAAGTCCATATATACCATGTCAACTGCCTTACCCTTATCCACCTCCTTAGTCACCTTTTCAAAAAACTCAATAAGATTAGTAAGGCACGACCTACCCTTCACAAAACCATGCTGATCGCCAATCAATTCATTTCTCTCTAAATAACTATAAATCCTATCCCTAATAATTCTTTCCAGTACTTTGCCCACTACTGAAGTAAGAATCACTGGTCTGTAATTCCCAGGAAAGTCTCTATTCCCCTTCTTGAACAATGGGACAACATTCGCTACGGAAATGGACTGCCTGCTGTGATAGTGGAATTAGACACTTTAGGAACTTTCAAGCAGTTATTGGATAGGCACATGGAGCACACCAGGATGATAGGGAATGGGTTAGCTTGATCTTGGGTTCAGACATAGTTTGGCACAACATTGAAGGCCAAAGGGCCTGAACTGTGCTGTACTGTTCTATGTTCTATGTTCAAACATAGACAAAAGAGCTGCCCTTAATAACAAGGAAGCGTTTCAGCAAGTGTGGCTTCAAGGAGCCATCGCAGAACAAGAGTCAATGGGAATCCAAATTTTGAATCAACAGATGTTGCTCAAATCAACAGCACCTACCACTCCACCAAGTGTGATCAGTCTGGAAGAATCATCAACCCTCCAGACACCCCGAATTTATAAACTTAGAGATTTGAGGGGGCAGAAGGGGTAGCACGATTGTTATGTAAATATATTGGGAAAGATTTGGAAGGAGGTGTGGCATAAGGGTATCTTTCACAGCAATGTGGGACTGGGAGACAGTACTGCCCATAATGTGATGGAAGGAAACACATGGCTTGAGACTTCATCAGTTGTTGACTGGACAGAGATTGTGTAGAAGCAGGCATGGAGTTAGCTCATAACTTGAGTTATATCCTATATATTGTTATGTGTCATCAATAAACACTTAATGTTCAACTAAACAAGACTCAGACCTCTGCAAGATCTATTAAACATATGCATGATGTTTATTTTGAGGTCATCTTAAAGTTTCAAAAGGAACTAAAGGGGAAGCAGGCTTACTGAGTAGATGGTACAAATCATCTCTCCCTGTTTGGTAATACTGTTTGCCTGAAACTTAGATTTTTTATTGAAATACATTAATTACATATTGAGGATAATTTCTCATATTGGCAACTGCCAGATATTGGGCTGTATGTAAGAAGGATAATGTTAGAATCATAGAATCCCTACAGTGCAGAAGGAGGCCATTGCGCCACAATCCCATGCTCTATTCCTGCAACCCCATACATTGACTCTGTTAATCCCCCTAATATTAAGGTCAACTTAGCATGGCCAATTAACCTAAACCACTCAGATGGAGGAAACTGGAGCACCTGGAGGAAACCCACACAGATTTGGGGAGAACATGCAACTTCCACACAGACAGTGACCAAAGGGCAGGAATTGAATCTAGGTCCCTGGCACTGTGAGGCAGCAGTGCTAACCACTGCGCTACCATGCCGAGTCTTCTTGATTCAGCAGTCAACCCTACTTTTAACTGGGATGTTTTTCCTGGAGCTTCACTCAGAAGTTTGAAGACGGGAATGGTAATGTTATGTGTTATGTGACATATGATACATGATGTGTCATGATGTGTCATCATATGTTAGTGGATAAATGTGTAGGGATGGGGGGGGGGGGGGGGGGGGGGGGGGTGGTAGGGCCTGGGTGGGATTGTGGTGGTGTAGACTCGATCAGCTGAAGGGCCTATTTTTACACTGTGGGTTCTATGTTCTATGTAATTGTTTCTCAGCCATAAAGAGCTGAGCTGGTGACCCATGCTTATGATGATAAAAAAGTCCAAAGATTTTCAGCACGTAGAACTGTTGTAATTTGCTGAATTTTGTATTTTTTTTTACATTTGACTATATTCTAATTAAAACCTAACAATCGTGAAATTACACACTCCTGATTTGATACCAAGCCATTTGACAAGATACTTATTCAGAAATACAAATTGATGAGAGCTACAAAAATAAATCATAGGGAGTTAAGAAGTCAATAGGTGGAGAGAAACCATGTTTTCAGAGGAAGCCCTTAAGGCACATCCTGGCAAAGGAATGGATTTAGGAAACCAGGGAGGGCAAACATCTGGAGTCTGATCCCAACGACCCTGACCCTGAGTGCCAGAAAAAATTCAATAACCTTACACAAATAGTCAGTCTATCAATGCATCTTTAAAAGACAACTATCCACCACACCATTAATGTCTCACATTGCTGAAAGTACTGTGACACCATCATTCACACATCAGCAATCAGAACTCATCTCAAACATTCAAAGGCTCCATCTCACCCTCACACTGTGACCAGCCTTAAACTCACACCTCGATGCTTCTGCATATTTCAAGTTAGTCAGCTATGCCAAGCACATCACACAAACTGATTGCATCTTGCAACATTTCTTTTTCAAAAAATATGTTTTTTCATAAAAATTGCAAAAGTGTATTTGAGAATAATTCAAGAGTGAAAGTACATAAAATGCATTACAAGTGAATTATGGTCACCCTAGTATGCCACACTCCAATGTGGCGCACTCCAGTTTCAATTCATGTTGTATTTAAAGTCAATTTAAACAGCACATTAAGTACGTGACAGACCATCTTCATTCACAGAAACACAGAAATTAGAAGCAAGAGTAAACTATTCAGTCTTTCGTGCTTGCTCTGCCATTCATTTTGATTATGGCTAATAATCGAATTCAATACCCTGACCCCTCTTCTCCCCATATCCCTTGATCCCTTTAGCCCCAAGAGCTATATCTAATTTTTCCTTCATACAATGTTTTGATCTCAACTACTCTCTGTGGTAGTGAATTCCATACATTGACCATCCTCTGGGTGAAGAAATTTCCTCTCACTTCAGTTCTCAGTTCTATCCTCAAATTATGACCCCTGGTCCTAGACCCTCCCACCATCGGGAACATTCTTTCTGAATCTACCCTGTCTAACCTTGTTAGAGTATTATAAATTTCTATGAGCTCTCTTCTCACTGTTCTTCCAGTGAATGTAATGCTAACCGACTTAGTCTCTCCTCATATGATAGACCTGACAACATAGGAAAACATGGTAAACCTTTGCTGTACTTCTTCAATAGCAAGGACTTCCTTCCGCAAATAAGGATACTAAAACTGCTCACAGTACTCCAAGGGTGGCCTCACCTATGCCCTATACAATTGCAGCAAAACATCCCTATCCCTATACTCAAATCCTCTCACTATGAAGGCCAACATACCATTTGCCTTCTTTACTGTCTGCTATATCTGTGTTCTTAATTTCAGAGACTTATGCACAAGGACTCCAAGGTCTTGTTGAGTATCCACCTCTCTCTATTTCAAGTCTTCCTATTATTGCTGCCATGTTGTACAGCATTGACATGCACATATCCACACAGCCTATCCAAATCACACTGAAGCATCTCTGTATCCTCCTTATAGTTCACCTTCCTATTCAACTTTGTATCAGCTGTAAATTTAGAGAAAATACATTCAGTTCCCTCTTCCAAATCATAAATATATAAATGTGAACAGTTGGAGTCCTAGCACAGTTCAGTATATGACACTCTGAAGTACCTCACTCCACTTATAGATCATATTTACAATTTATATTTTTTTAAAATATTCTCTGGTACATCATTGCTTGAAGGGTTTTACATAGTTTCCAGCCTTTGCTATACTATGGTCTCTCATCATTAAGCCTTTGCAGTGGCTTCCCCCAAACTTTCAATACATCCCACAGCACATAGTCCTGGACCTTGACATGCACCAGTTTTCAATGCTCAGGCAATGTTTTGCACTGGAAAGGCAGTAGGTTTTGATCAGACCAAAGCAAATCTTTCATTAAGCTGACGATCCTCCAGCATACTTGATTATCTGAGTGTGTGCATCTCCGAAAACAGTCCATAGAACACAGGTTTGTATTACAGAACTATTAGGAATGAACTCCTTCAAAAACCAATGCATCTCCTCCCAGATCTGCTTTGTAAAGGCACATTTCAGAAGAAAGTACGCCATGGACTCATCACCATTGCACCTGCCTCAAAGACACTGCATAGTGGCACTGAGACTTGGGGTGCGCGTGAAGGATCTAATAGAGTCATAGAGGTTTACATGTCCTTCGGCCCAACTTATCCATGCATCCTTTTTTTTAAAACCCCTAAGCTAATCTCAATTGCCTGCATTTGGTCTATATCTCTCTATACCCATCGTACCCATGTAGTTATCTAAATGCTTTTTAAAAGACAAAATTGTACCAACATCTACTCATACCTTTGGCAGCTTGTTCCAGACACTCACCACCCTCTGTGTGAAAAAATTGCCCCTCTGGACACTTTTGTATCTCTCCCTTCTCACCTTAAACCTATACCCTCTAGTTTTAGAGTCCCCTATCTTTGGGAAAAGATATTGACTATCTAGCTGATCTATGCCTCTCATTATTTTATAGTCCTCTATAAGATCATCCCTCAGCCTCCTATGCTCCAGAGAAAAAGGTCTACCCAGCCTCTCCTTATAACTCAAACCATCAAATCCTGGTAGCACCATAGTAAAACTTTTCTGCATTCTTTCTAGTTTAATAATATCCTTTTTATAATAGGGAGACCAGAATTGCACACAATATTCCAAAGTGGCTTTAGCAATGTCTTGTACAACTTCAACAAGACATTTCTTGATGTGCTTTAAGACTTCCAGCACCACCTCCTCTGTAATACGTACACTCTTCAGGATATCACTATTTATTTCCCCAAGTTCCCTAAAATACATGCTTTTCTCAACAGTAAATACTTATGAGAAATATTTATTTAGGATCTCACCCATCTCTTGTAGATCCACACACAGATGATCTTGGTAGATGAGGGCAGTGTGGTTGATGTTGTCTACATGAACTTTAGCAAGGCCTTTGACAGGGTACCATATAGTAGGTTGTTCATGAAATCCAGGGTGAGGTAGCCAAATGGATGCAAAATTGGCTTGATGACAGAATGATGACAGAAGACAGAGGTTAGCTGTAAAGGGTTGTTTTACAAACTGGAGGCCTATGATAGCAGCATGCCTTAGGGATCAGTGCTGGGTCCACAGTTATTTGTTATTTATATTAATGATTTGGGTGAGATTATAGGAAGCATGGTTAGTAAGTTTGCGGATGACATCAAGATTGGTGGCATAGTGGACAGTGAAGAAAATTATCTCCAATTGCAATGGGATCTTGATCAATTGGGCCAGTGGGCTGATGAATGGCAGATGGAATTTAATTTAGACAAATGTGAGGTGATGCATTTTGGTAGATTGAATCGGGGCAGGATTTATTCAGTTAATGGTAGGGCATTGGGGACAGTTACAGAACAAAGAGATCTAGAGGTACATGTTCATTGCTCCTTGAAAGTGGAGTCACAAGTGGACAGAGTGGTGAAGAAGGTGTTTGGCATGCTTGGTTTCATCGATCAGAACATTGAACACAGAAGTTGGAATGTCTTGTTGAAGTTGTACAAGATATTGTTAAGGCCACACTTGGAATACTGTGTGCAATTCTGGTTACCCTATTGTAGAAAGGATATTATTAAACTAGAAATAATGCAGAAAAGAGTGCTATCAGGACTTGATGGTTTGAGTTATAAGGAGAGGCTGGATAGACTTTTATCTCTGGAGCGTAGAAAGCTGAGGGGTGATCTTATAGAAGTCTATAAAATAATGAGGGGCATAGAATGAGGGGCATAGATCAGCTAAATAGTCAATATCTTTTCCCATAAGTAAGGGACTCTAAGACTAGAGGGCATAGGTTTAAGGTGAGAGGGGAGAGTTACAGAAGTGTCCAGAGTGGCATCTTTTTCACATAGAGGCTGGTGAGTGTCTGGTACAAGCTGCCAGAGTAGTAGCAGAGGTGGGTACAATTTTGTGTTTTAAAAAGCATTTAGATAGTTACATGGGTACAATGGTATAGAGGCATATGCGCCAAATGCGGGCAATTAGGGATTAGCTTAGGGGTTTAAAAAAAAATAAGGGCAAGTTGGGCCAAAGGATCTGTTTCCATGTTGTAAACCAAATGATAAACCTTTATACTCAGTGACAGGGCATGCTCCAACTAAATGGTGCGCTCCATGATAATGTGACCAAGATCATCCTTTACAACACTAGGGACAGACAGAAACTCAGCATGTAGAGAAACATAACATTTGTATATTTATGAAATTTATACATGTGTATATTTATTTGTATATAAGCACAGCTTAACACAACCACACACAAAAGTAGCCGTCAGTATGAGGATTTTCTATCCCCCTATCTTTGCACTTTGTACATGGTTTCCCATGACTACTGTCCATTTTGAATTTCCAGATAAAACAGAAGATGATTTGAGAAACTGCTGTGACACAAGAATGAGTTATGTGCTCCACACAGCAACACGAAAAGCACCTTGCACTTGATGACCAGATTCTTGACCACAATAGAGAGGGAGTGTTACTCCTATTTATTTTCAAAAATATACTTCATTCGTCAAATTTGTAAAGGTACATTTCATAACAATTCAAGTTTGATATTATACAAAGTGCAATGCAGATCACTTACCTTCAACACAATCATGAGGTGCCCCTTATCCTTGCCATTTTAAGTTATATTTATAATGTACATTTACATTTCATGGTGCATACACCCTCTATGTTTTACTCTGCTTACAGCCTTGATTATATTACGACGTGAGGGCTTTGGACAGTAGTCTTTCCCTGTTGAGCCTTTGTGGCAACTTCCCTAAACTTTAATGTGTTACTCAGCATGTCTTCCTGGACTTTGGAATGTGCCAGTGTCAAACACTTGGATGTTGATAGCTCTTTGCACTTTAAAACAAGAAAGCTTCAGGCAGGCATCCTTTGACAAGGTGACAATCCTATAGCGTAATTTGATCTTTGTCTAGGTGTGCATTGCTATTGCATACCCAGTTTCTGCTTGATTTTGGCTATCAGCTCCTCCCAATTCTTTGGCAAGTCTTGATCCCTCCGAACCATATTGCTAGTATCTTCAGGTACATTAATCAAATAGTGAAGGGGACAAAGGATCGGTCAGTGAAGTATTAATATAGACTCTGCTATTTTGAGCAGCTGCACCAAACCACATGAGCTACTCCCGCTTCTGTTTTTTGTTTCCCAAATTGTTTTAAAATAGAACCATAAAATACCTGCAATGCAGCAGGAGGCCATTCAGCCCATTGATTCTGAAAGAGCATCTTACCCAGTCCCAATCCCTGCCCTTTCCGCATAACACTGCGCATTTACCATGACTAATCCCCCTAACCTACACACCTTGGGACATTAAGTGGCAGTTAGCATGGCCAATCCACCTAACCTGCTCATCTTTGGACTGTGGGAGGAAACCAGAGCATTTGGAGGAAACCCATAAAGACACGGAGAGAATGGACAAACTCTACGCAGGCAGTGACCCAAGGCTGGGGTTGAACCTGGGTCCCTGGTGCTCTGAGACAACAGTGCTAACCATTGTGCCACTATGCTACCCCATCCAGTTGACCAGGATGGAAATTGTGACCTGTGAATTCTGGCCTATTTTGTCCCCCTTCCCAGGTCATAAAAGGGAATGAAAGCTCTCCCCACTGGATTAATTGATCAGCAGATACAAATTAACTCTCATGTATGTCACCCCATTTGGGTCCTCATCTGAGTCCTCTGCAGAAAAGCTTGTCTACACTGTGGTTCACTGCTAACTTGGCAAATAAATCATCATTTCCCCTGGTCGCTTGTGCTTGGATGAGTTATCGTGTACATGGATCCCAACTCTGTACATTTGCCTTTGAGGTGTGTGTTCTACTAGGAGCCATGAGTGTTAGACGACGTGACATAGCTCTGATTCACTCATGTGCTGTTGCTCTCTTTCTTTCTGTTCAAACTGCTGAGTCACAGTCATAGAGTTTACTGCATGGAAACAAGTCCAATTTGTCCATGCCAACCTTTTTTTTAAACCCCTAAGCTAATCCCAGTTACCCACATTTGGCCCATATCCCTCTCTACCCACCTTACCCATGTAACTGTCTAAACATTTTTAAAAGACAAAATTGTACCCACCTCTACTACTACTTCTGGCAGCTTGTTCCAGACACGCAACATCCTCTATGTGACAAGATTGCCCCTCTGATCACTTTTGTATCTCTCTCCTCTCACCTTAAACCCATGCCCTCTAGTTTTAGACTCCTCTACCTTTGGGAAAAGATATTGACTATCTAGCTGATATATGCTGCTCATTATTTTATAGACCTCTATAAGATCACCCCTCAGCCTTCTACGCTCCAGAGAAAAAAGTCCCTGTCTATCCAGTCTCTCCTTATAATTCAAACCATCAAGTTCCAGTAGTGTCCTAGTAAATCTTTTCTGCACTCTTTCTAGTTTAGTAATATCCTTTCATAATAAGGTGACCAGAACCATATACAGTACTCCAAATGTGACCTTACACTGTCATGTATAACTTCAACAAGCTGTCCCAACTCTTGTATTTATTGTTCTAACCAATGAAATTAAGCATGCTGAATACCTTCTTCACCATTCTGTCCACTTGTGACTCCACTTTCAAGGAGCTATAAACTTGTACCTGAGGTCTCTTTGTTCTGTAACTCTCTCCAACGCCCTACCAATTGAGTAAGTCCTGCCCTGGTTCAATCTAGCAAAATGGATCACCTCGCATTTATCTAAATTAAATTCTATCTGTCATTCATCAGCCCATCGGCCCAACTGATCAAGATCCCATTGCAATCAGAGATAACTTTCTTTGCTATCCACTGCGTCACCAATCTTGGTGTCATCTGCAAACTTACTAATCATGCTCCCTATACACTCATCCAAATCATTAATATAAATTACAAATAATAGTGGACCCAGCACTGATCCCTGAAGCATACAGCTGGTCACAGGCCTCCAGTTCGAAAAAGAACTTTCTACAACCACTCTCTGGCTTCTATCAAGCAGCCAATTTTGTATTAATTTAGATACTTCACCCTGGATCCCATGAGATTTAACCTTATGCAACAACCTACCATGTGATACTTTGTCAAAGGCCTTGCTAAAGTCCATGTAGACAACATCAACTGCATTGCCCACATCTACTTTTTTGGTCACCCCTTCAAAAAACTCAATCAAATTTGTGAGACATGATTTTCAACTCACATGCTGACTGTCCCTAATCAGTCTTTGCGTCTCTAAATGCCTATAGATCTTATCTCTCAAAATACCTTCCAACAATTTATCGATCTCAGATGTGAGGCTTACTGGTCTGTAGTTCCCAAGCTTTTCCCTGCAGGCCTTTTTAAACAAAAGCAAACATTTGCCACCCTCCAATCTTCAGGCACCTCACCCGTGGTTATCGATAATTCAAATAACTCTGCTAGGGGACCCACAATTTCCTCCCTAGCCCCTCCATGAAGATACACTTCATCAAGTCCCAGGAATTTATCTATCTTGATGCACTTTAAGACTTCCAGCACCTTCTTCTCTGTAATATGTACACTCCTCAAACCATCACTATTTATTTTTTATGTTCCTTAACATTCATGCTTTTCTCAACAGTAAATACTGATGAGAAATATTCATTTAGGATTTCACCCATCTCTTGTGGGTCTACACATGGATGACCTTGTTGATCCTGAGGAGGCCCTACTCTCTCTTTTGTTACTATTTTGGCCTTTAGGTATTTGTAGAAGCTCTTTGGATTCTCTTTCATCTTATCTGCCAAGACAATCTCATGTCCCCTTTTTGCCCTCCTGATTTCTCTGTTAATTCTACTCCTTCACACCCTATACACTTCAAGGGATTTAGTTGATCCCAGCTGCCTATGCATGTCATGTGCCTTCTTCTTGACTACGGCCTCAATATCGCAAGTCATCCACGGTCCCCTACTTCTGCCAGCTTTGCCCTTCATTCTAAGAGGAATGTGCTTACTCTGAACCATGATTAACACACTTTTGAAAGCCTCCCACTTACTAGACGTCCTTTTGCCTACCCACAGATCCCCCAATTAACTTTTGATGCCTAATATCATCAAAATTAGCCTTGTCCCAATTTAAAATTTTAACTTCTGGGCCAGACCTCTCATTCTCCATAGCTATCTTAAAACTAATGGAATTATGGTTACTGGTCTCAAAGTGATCGCTCACTAATGCTTCTTATTTCCCAAGAGGAGGTCAAGTTTTGCCCCCTCTCTAGTCAGGCCATCCACATACAGATGCTGTGTCTGGGCAGATCAAAGTTCTTGCTGTTCCAAAACAGGAAATTAGAAGGAAGATTGGTGTGAGGGAGGGTGATAAATGCAAAACAAGATTTTATGGTTACACCATCAGCATCATAAATCAGGCCCATATCATCATCCTCATGTCTTTAGCCATGTTGCACCTGACCCTGTGATATAGAGAATAATCTCCTTCATGGGGCTAAACAGATGCAGGAGTCTTGAGCACTGTGAGTTCTGATCTACTCTCTTCTCTTGTATGCCACCTTGTCCTGCAAGAGAGATGGCAGAATGTCACTGAATTCTTAGTGCAATAGTAAAGAATCTATCAACCATTGCTGAATAGCTGGAAGTAATAAGAGATGGATGTGAGGCTAGAAGATTGGTAGATGTGTGAGGGGAAGTTGAAATATCTGGATGCTATGTATATACCTTGAATGCCAGGAATTGATCACTCTGGCCCACTCTGAAACCATGACTTCTGTCCTCTAGCCTAACTCCACAAATAATGCCTCCAGTGTTGAAACCATCACCATTGAACCCTCTCCCTGTCCTTGTGTTCCATTTTCCATCTTTTCAATTCTAGAAACATTATTCAGTGCAACCTCCCATTAAGATGAATGAAGTGCCTTCAAGAAAAGTGTACTGATAGCACCTCATACACTCAGCTTAATTTTGTTCAGCCTGTGCTGGGCAGCCAGTAGCACAGAGGAAACCAGAAGCAAGGAGCCTTCTTGGCCTCGAGTAGGCAGTTGATGTGGGCAGATGGAGAGTCACATCCCTACAACCATATGCATTTAAAATGACATCATGCCTATTTCAGGCATCGTGATGATGGTGGCCATTTTAGGCCCTTGTTAAAGGGGGAACGGGTGCAAAGGCAGGCATGGATTGTGCCACTCACCTCACGCCCGACTCTACTAAGTTTTCAACTTAGTAAACTTGGTGGTAAAATCAGGCCCAAATAGTCTACAAAGGAATACAGATAGTTAAGTGTGTGGGTTGAAATCTGACAGGTAGAGTATAATGTAGCAAAATGTGTGGTCATCCACAATGGTAGGAAGAATAGAAAAGCAAAATATTATGTAAATTGGGAAGGGACTATAGGAGGTAGTGGGACACAGAGATCCTTCTAGATAAAGCACAAAATGTTAGCATGCAGATAGAGCAAGTAATTCAGAAACAAATTAAATTTTGCTTCAATGAAGATGAAGTATTAAAGTAGGGAAGATTTGCTACAGGACGTTGCTGAGACCACACATGCAGTATTGCACATTGTTTTAGTCTCTTTGTTTCAGAAAGTACATAGTTGCAGGAGAGTTCACAATCGTAACTGGGGCAATTGGAATAAGCTGGGTTGCTCTTGCAGAGAGCCAACATGGACATGACAAGCTGAATGAGCTCCTTCCCAGTCAATAATTATCTTGTAATATCCTCAAGAAGACCACACAGAATACAAGAAACCTTTCATTATCTGGCATCATAGCTGGTTTATTATTAGTGTTTACAGGTACAAGATTGTGATCCCTGCTCACAAAACCATTATCCACTTCATGATGAGCTGAAACAAACAATCCAAATTGACACAAACAGAAACAGATTTAATGCTTTGAGTTGAATATGACTCTTGTTCCCAAGTTTGGGTTTCTAAGGAAAATTGTATTCAATTCAAAATATTATTCCCTTTCTCTATCCACTGATGCTACCAGAAGTAGCTTTTGCAACATTGTTTAATTTCAGATTTCAAGCATCTGCAACATTTTGCTTTAATAATAATCAAATCCACAATTTATGTGGCAAAGAGGCACAGTGATTCTAACCAACCATTTTAAACTTACTGTACTCACGTGAATGGAATTCATCTTGTATATGCGTTTTCAGAGCCTTAAACACACACATTATAAACCTAACATAATAAATTTCTTATGCTTGTCAAACTGATAGGGAAAGATTAATTGCTTTAAAAAAGGCAACATTCTCTCAGGGTTAGTGCATGGATTTTGTCTTTCTATTTTTTAAAATTGAGGAGAAATTACTCCAAGAAAACAATAGCAATAAATTTAAAAGTTGCTGATACCTTCTGCAATATTCTTTGTGAAACATTGATGAAAATTCTTGCATTAACAATGCACTGATTTTGATCATTCTTATTGCTTTGAAGTACAGAGTTGGAACTAAATCTGACATTACTTTTGAGCTTGTATAAATATGGAACAAAACAGTGTGTCCCATCTCATGTTGCATAAAGTTGGACTGTCCTTGATACAACCAGTGGAAAGGAAGATGCAATAGGAAATCATGCTATTCTGAACAATACACTGATGACTCCAATTCCTGTTGGAAAGGGCACAATGATCAACTGACTCTTTAGAAAGTAAATACATTTGACATGTTTTAAGGTCATTTTTTTCCCTCTTGGCACTTGGGTTTCTCTGCTTGCCTGGAGATGTGGGATGTATGTTTCCACTGTTTTATGCTTGGGGCCATTTTTAGTTATGAGCTTGAAAAGGGATTGTTGGCAGTAATTGGTGATCAGAGGAGGAAGAGATAACACACATAATTGCCAGCAAAGACATATGCAAAAAACAGTTTACATCAAGTGTTACTGTGTTAAAAATAGATTTTTGCCTACAGTGAATTTTTAAATGTTAAATAGTTGTTATTGCTAGAAACTGTATAGAAGAGGTGAACTTCAAAGGCCACAAAAGATTTCTTTCAACAAAAAACCTTTCAATCAAAGCAGGGTTGTTATACAGAAATGACTATTCAAGCTGAGAGTTTTAAGTGCTTAACAGAATGGGTGACAAAAGAATTATTCATAAAACTAGGTGTAAGAACAGATTGACCCTGGGGACATATAAGCACATGTCACTGAAAAGTAAAGTTTATTTGTTAGTCAGAAGTAAGGCTTACGTTAACAGTGTAATGAAGTTACCGTGAAAATTCCGTAGTGGCCACACGCCAGTACCAGCTGGGTCAATGCACCTAACCGGCACATCTTTCAGACTGTGGAAGGAAACCGGAGCACCGGAGGAAACCATGCAGACGTGGAGAGAAAGTACAAACTCCACAGTGACCCAAGCCAGGAATTGAACCCGGGTCCCTGGCACTATGAAGCAGCAGTTCTAACTTTTGTACCACCGTGCTGCCCGGGTTGCAGGTGGAAGGGTTGAGAAATTGGTACAAAAGCAAAGAAATTATGACAAACATTTATGAAATACTGGTTTGGCTTCAATTGGAGTACTGAGTACAAATTTTTCCAGCATAGCTCAACAGGGTACAAAAGCTTTGAAGAGGGTGCAGGAAATATTTATGAGGATGGTTCCAGGCATATATGTGGCTTGATAGAATCAGAGAATTGTTGCAGGGCAAGAAGGGGCCATTAGGGCTGTCAAATTTGAACCGGCTCTCCAAATTAGTAATTATCCTAGTTTCATTCCCCTGCCTTCTCCCCGTAACCCTGTACATTCCTCCTTTTCAATAGTCTAATTCAATGCCTCAGTTGAACCAGCCTTCATGACATGCATGCTGATCATAATCACTAGTTCTGTGAAAAAGATATCACCCACGCATTTACTTTAAATGTGTAGCCTCTCATTCTTGGTCCTTTCACGGGTGGGAACATTTTCTCCCCATCTGCTCTGTCCAGATCACTCGTGATTTTGAATACCTCTACCAAATCTTCTCTCAGTTTTTTCCAAGGAAAATAACCTTAATTTCCCAATCTGCCTTCACAAATGAAGTTTTTTATCCCTGAAAGCATTTCCATGGATGTTACTGCAATCTCTCCAATGCCTTCACATCCTTCCTAAGTGCGGCACCTAAAACGGAACACATCTGAGACCGAAATAGTGTTTTATACGAGTTCAAGATAATCTTAGAAAATGCTGGAAAAACTCAGCAGGTCTGGCAGCATATGTGGAGAGAGAAACAGAGTTAATGTTTTTAGTTCCTATTACTCTTCTTCAGAGCCATACAGATTTGAAGCATAACTTCTATTTCTCTCTCCACAGACATTGCTAGACCTGCTGAGGTTTTCCAGCATTTTATGGCTTTACTCCAAATAGCCAGCATCTGATTTTTACTTGCCTTTAGTCAACATATGCTCCTACTCTTATGCTTTATGTACCATTACTAAAGTTTAGAATATTGTATGCCTTATTAATTACACTCTCAACTTGTATGCAGCCTTCAGTGACTTACGCGCAAGTTTCTCTCCCCTCAGAGTTGTACCCTTTGGTTTATACTGTCTTTCCATGTTCTTCCTATCAAAATAAATCACTTCACATTTCTCCACATTTATTTTCACCTGTCACTATTCTGCTGCACATTTCGGCAAGGAGTCAATATGCTTTTGATGTTCTACACTGTCCTCCTCACAGTTTACAATGCTTCCAAGTTTTGTAGCAGATGGAAATATTGAAATTCTGCCCAGTAAATCAAGGTCTAGATCATTAATACATAACAGGAAGAGATAGGATCCCAACTCTATGACAAACTTTCCTCCAGCCTCCAAACATCTATTTACCACTACTTTCTCTTTCCTGTCACTCTGCCAGTTTTATATCTACATTATCACTGTCTCTTTTATTCTATGAACTGTAACTTTGCTCAGACATTTGTCGTGTGTCAAATACCTTTTTGGAAATATATGTACACTACATTAGCAGCATTGCCTTCATTAACCATCTATGTTTCCTCTTTGAAAAGCATCTTTGAAAAGCATACCCACCTTATGGATGGGTATCCAGTGAGGAGAAGTTGAGGGTATTCTCCACAGAGAAGAAAAGTTTGAAGAGAGATTTGATGGAGAGGTCATTGTGGAATTATGTGGAATCTAATTGAGTAGATAGAGAGGATGTAAACTTCCATGCTGAATTCTAAATTTGGTGGCAAGTGCAGAAGTGGGAGTGGTTCCCACTCAGTTGTGGGATGGCTGAACATACACAATCTTGCACTGCTCAGCAAATACTTATAGAACATAGAACATAGATGCATGGTGAATCTTGTGACAGGGCCAGGCAGAGGTCGCTGTCATCTTTTGAGCCTCAAAGACGGGTGTCATATTTAAAGGGTACCCAGACAGCCTCCCTCCATTCCCCACCTTTATCCTGCTTTCCAGCTCTCTGCTCTACCCTTCCATTCTATCCCCCCTTCCAACTTTCACACAGCTTGAGTTATCAGCATCTGATGTGAGTCAAGGTGTGAGCAGTCCCACAGAAGGTAAAAACAGCATCCACTGATTTCAACGTAGTAGAAGAGAAGCTTATATTTAGTTGAAAAAGTGCATGTTTTAATTGATTTGATTTATTATTGTCACATTTATTAGCATGCAGTGAAAAGTATTGATTCTTGTGCACTATACAAACAAAACATACCATTCATAGACAAGGAAATGAGAGAATGCAGAATGTAGTATTACAGTCATAGCTAGAGTGCAGAGAAAGATCAACTTAATGCAAGGTAAATCCATTCAAAAGTCTGACAGCAGCAAGGAACAAGCTGTTAAGTTGGATACCACGTGACCTCAGACATTTGTATCTTTTCCCTGACAGCAGAAGGTGGAAGACAGGATGTCCTTAATTATGCTGACTGCTGTGTTGTGGCAACGGGAAATGTACAAAGAACAAAGAACAAAACAGCACGGGAAACAGGCCCTTCGGCCCAACATGGACAGGGATCGCGGGTAGAGATGGGAACATCGGCGTAGCGGCGCGGGCTCGTTGGGCCGAAGGGCCTGTTTCCCGTGCTGTTTTGTTCTTTGTTCTTTGAGCCCGTGCTGCCATGTAGACAGAGTTAATGAATGGGAGGCTGGTTTGCATGATGGATTGGGCTACATTTGCTACCTTTTGGAGTTTCTTGTGATTATGGGCTGAGCAGGAGCCATATCAAGCTGTGATACAACCAGAAAGGATGTTTTCAATGGTGTGTCTATAAATGTTGGTGAGAGTCATAGCTGTCAAGCCAAATTTCCTTAGTTTTCTGAGAAAGTAGAGGCGTTGGTGGAATTTAACTATAGTGTCAGCATGGGAGACCAGAATAGGTTGTTGGTGATCTGACACCTAAGAACTTGCAGCTCAATCATTTCTACTTTGTTCCCGATGGTGTAGACAGAGGCATGGTCTTTACTACGCTTCCTGAAGTCAATGACAATCTCCTTTGTTTTGTTGACATTGAGGGAAAGACTATTGTCGCCACACCAGCTATCTGCTGGCAGGGCAATAATAATTGAGCTGGGATGGTACCACAGTGATTAACGCAGCTATTTCACAGTGCCAAGGACCTGGTTTCAATTCCCAGCATGGATCGCTGCCTGTGTAGAGTCTGCATGTTCTCCCCGTGTCTGCATGCATTTCCTCCAGGTGCTCCCGTTTCCTCCCATGGTCTGAAAGACGTGCTGGTTAGGTCCATTGACCCAAACAGGCGCCGGAGTGTGGCGACTAGGGGGATTTCGCAGTAACTTCATTGCAGTGTTAACGTAAGCCTTACTTGTGACTAATAAATAAACTTTTTCAATTTGTTGGAGGAATTTAAATCTGGTGATGTGACCTTTTAATGAGTATGCATGATAACCCTGACACATTTTACATGCCCCTTTCACTGAAAACAAGCCTGATAGGGCACTGCAAAATCCAGTCCATTGTCTGAGATTGGGAACATGGCTGAGATATTTAGCTGCTAAGCTGAAGTTCCATTAGACCTGACCAGATTTGGTCAGTAGGATTCAGAATTAGCCCAGTGTATCTATTTGAAGGCACTGCTTTGTGTTTTCTATCAGGAAGTGGTCTAGATATGCGCTGGCCCTATGATCAATTCAGGGAATTGCTGCAGATTGTAAACTACGATTGTCCCCCTTCACTGGAGACAAGCAAGTTCATTGAATTCAGAAAACTTGTTGGAAACACTTAGCTTTCTTTCCTTTCACAGGTCCTTGCCGCTGTGAAACAGCTGCGTTAATCACCGTGGTACTGTCCCAGCTCTATTATTATTGCTCTGCCAGCAGATAGCTGGTGTGGCGACAATAGTCTTTCCCTCAATGTCAAAAACTTCAAGAATTTTGAAGTTTTGTGAATGTGTGCCAAATGTACATACCAAAATCTTATATTTATATTCATTGCCCTTGGAATTGAATCAGAGAGAAACCAATTGATTGAAGCATGAGGAATTTCATGTAGTATAGATTGAAGCGCTGAGGTGCTACAGTGCCACTAATGAAATGAGGAGATTTATACAGAAAGTGGCATAAAGTTTCCATTATAAATGTGGCAGTAGAATTTATGAAAGGAAATACCGTTAAGAGATGTGATAAATGTAAGATTTTTAACGAATGCATGCCTGATGGTTTTACAAGTAAGATGTCAAGACCAAGTGTAATCTTCAAGTGAAGCTGCATAAAAGTCAGCATGTTTTTAGACCAGCTGTAATTCTGTTCTCATATTAACATCTCTCTTTATTTTGCCTCTGCAAACTTGTCACACTGAAATGACACCTTTCTGCAGTGCTAGGTGTTGAGAAGTTGGCGAGAATACTATCAATGGTTCTGCTCACCACATGACAAGAAGGATATGATCACACCAGAAAGAGTATGGAGGAGACGGGCAAAGATATTAAAACTGGTAGGATGGAATTGGTTTATTTGAAACAGACGAATCTGAGAGAAGATTAAATTGTGGGGTTTAAAATTAAGAGGAGCATAGATAAGCATGAATAGGAAGAATCTACTTTCCTTAGCAAAGAGGTTAATAACTGGAGGCAGAGATTAAAGTAACCAGTAGAAGGATCAAGGGACATTGAGGACAAAATCTGTTCACCCAGAGAAGAGGTAGGTGAAAGAATCATAGAGACAGAAAGTCTCAACACATTTAAAATATATTTCAATGTGCACTGGAAGTGCCAGAACCTACAAGGTTACAGATCAAGAGTGGGAAAGTGAGATTAAGCTAGTTGGCTGTTTTCTAATCAGCACAGACATAATGGGCCAATGGTCACCTTTTGTACTGCAATTTTCTATGATCCCATGATTCTAAGGGTGGCATTATGTTGGAACAGATACCATCAGTGGTCAACCAACAAAAATTGCATTGATTCAGGTACACTTGTTTCATTGTCTCTTTAAAAACCTATCACTTGACTAGCACAATGGACTTGTTCAGGTGGCATGGTGAATTACTGACAAAATTCATCACAGAATTAATTTTCTGTCATGTTCAGTACAGGCATGAAGACATAAAAGATTTTTAAAATTTATATGAGTCTGAACTTGCTCAGAGTGGCAATCTGCTCGCACCAACTGGAAATCCAGTTGCTCCTTTCTTGCCTGTCTTTCCACCAGAGATTGGCAAGAAATGTGTAGGGCAGCACACTCCTGAGGCTGTCCATCAAGAGCTGGAAGGTCAGAGCTAAGGGAGCCATATCCCTTCTTTTACAGTCAGTCCAGACAGGATCACAACAGACATGTACAGACGCTGAATAACGCCCTTATAAGAACAGGATATGGCGCTCAACTCATCAATTGACAATTCCGACGTGCCACAGTGAAAAACCGCACAGGCCTCCTCAGAAGAAAAACACGAGACATGGTGGACAGAGTACCTTTCATCATCCAGTACTTCACCGGAGCAGAGAAACTACAACACCTTCTTCGGAGTCAACATATCACTGATAAAGATGAACATCTTGCCAAGGCCATCCCCTCACCTCTACTACTTACCTTCAAATAGCCATGCAACCTCAAACAGACCATTGTACACAGCAAATTACCCAACATTCAGGAGAACAGTGACCATGACACCATACAACCCTGCCACAGCAACCTCTGCAAGAAGTGCCGGATCATTGACATGGATGCCATCATCTCACATAAGAACACCATCCACCAGGTGCGTGGTACATACTCCTGCAACTCGGCCAACGTTGTCTACCTGATACACTGCTGGAAAGGATGTCCCAAGGCACGGTACATTGGCAAAACTATACAAACGCTACAACAATGGATGAATGGACGCCACTCAACAGTCACCAGGTAGGAGTGTTCCTTCCTGTCGGGGAACACTTCAACAGTCAAGGGCATTCAGCTTCTGATCTTTGGGTAAGCATTCTCCAAGGCAGCCTTCACAACACACAATGCAGAATCACCGAGCAAAAACTGATGGCCAAGTTCTGCATACCTGAAGATGGCCTCAACTGGGGTCTTGGGTTCATGTCACACTTGGGTTCATGTAACCCCCATGACTTGTCTGGGCTCCAAAATCTCATTAACTGTCCTGACTGGTGATGAGTCACAACTCTTTAACTGGTGCTTACCCCTCTCTCCACTCACACTGTCTGCACTTGTAAAGCCCTAATTACCTATAAAAACTCGCATTCCAACCATTATCTTGTAATTGAGTTTGTGTCTATATAAGCGCTGTTTGTGAACTGATCTCTTCACTCACCTGATAAAGGGGTAATGCTCCAACAGCTTGTGCTACCAAATAAACGTGTTGGACTTAAACCTGTTGAGTGGCGTCCATTCATCCATTGTTGTAGCATTTGTATAGTTTTATACTGTTTTGTATACTGACTGTGCCCACTCTAGTCCAATGCCAGCAACTCCACATCAGAACATATCATTTAACTTTGGCTCTATTGACTCTAGACAGCAATGAAACTCAAGAAAAGACTCTCATTAAAATATGAATAATCTTAGCCACTTATGAAATTCTCACACTTCCTCTTGTTAAGAATGAACTGTAAACTGAGTAAGACTATCACATATCATAGAAACATAGAAACTAAAAGCAGGAGTAGGCCATTGGGCCCTTTGAGCCTACTCCGCCATTTGTTTTGATAATGGCTGATCATTGAATTCAATATCCTGATCCACCCTACCCTCCACATCCCTTAATTCCTTTAGCCCCAATAGCTATATTTAATTTATTCTTGAAATCAGATAATGTTTTGGCCTCTACTACATTCTATGGTAGTGAATTCCACACATTCACGTCCCTCTGGGTGAAGAAATTTCTCATCTCAGTTCTAAAAGGATTATCCCTTATGCTCCATCTATGATCCCTAGTTCTGAACTCCCCCACCATTGGGAACATCCTTTCTGAATCTACCCTATCCAACCCAGTTAGAGTTTTACAAGTTTCTATGAGAGTCCTTGGCTGCTCATAAGAGGATTGAGAATGAGAGGCACAGACTTAGTGCAAAAGAAGCAAATGGGGTGTGAGAAAAGATGCAATGGCTCAGGTCTGGAATGCATTGCCTGGAAGTGTGAGGGAGGCAGGTTCAATCAAGCCATTCAAAAGAACATTAAATAATTACTTGGATAGAAACAATATGCAAGGTACAGGGAAAAGACAGGGGAATGATACTAAATCATGATGCTTGTTTGGAGGGCCAGTATAGACATGATGGGCCAAATGACCTCCTTCTGCAACATAACAATTTTGTGATTCACCATCCTGAGTCATAGAGCCTTCGAAATGCATTGATTGTCCTATTCCTGAAAGGCATTCAAACAGTAATTTGAAAGAAATGGGTCAATCCGATAAGACGATCGTGGCTGTTTCAAAACTCTTAACATGAAAAGCTAAAAACACAGCATGTGAAAGAAACTCAATCACGTTTTCTAGAAAAAGACTTTGAACTTTGTCACAAACTATAACCCTTTATTTTTGAAGAATGATTTTCAAACCATCAGCTGAGTGGAAATTGTTTTGACTTGATTTATTATTGTCACATGTATTGGGGATACAGTGAAAAGTATTGCTTCTTGTGTGCGCTACAGACAAAGCACTCATAGAGAAGGAAACAAGAGCTTGCAGAATGTAGTGTTACAGTCACAGCTAGAGTGTAGAAAAAAAATCAACTTAATATAAGGCAAGTCCATTCAAAAGTCTGATGGCAGCAGGGAAACTGTTCTTGAGTCGGCTGGTATGTGATTTCAGAGTTTTGTATCTTCTTCCGACAGAAGAAGATGGAAGACAGAATGTACGGGGTGCATCAGGTCCTTGATTATGCTGGCTGCCTTTCTGAGGCAGCAGTAGTGTCAATGGATGAGAGGCTGGTTTGATTGATGGACTGGGTTATTTTGCAATTTGAAAGGAGACAGGACAAAGTACATTAAAATGTGAGTCCACCTTCCAAAGTGGAGATGAGAAAAGCATAAATTTAACAAATCTACAATTTGCCTGAGGTTGGGAAGTACAGGAGTTTTCTTCCCCTTATTGTCACACACTGATGTCTATTCTTTTTAAATTCATTTACAGGATGTGGGCTTCACAGACAAGAACAGCATTTATTGCCCATTCCTTGATGTGCTTCATAAGGTGATGAGCTTCAATGTCAAGCAGCGACGGTTAAATTCTCTCTTGTTGGAGATAGTATGATGAAACTGTGCTTTTTAGAAATAAATTTTAAACATGTTTCCGTGCTGAATGTGATTATTAATCCCTTCCATTGTACTGGAGCTGTCTTGCTGGATCCAGCAGCACGGTATCATTACTACAGCATCATAATTGATCTCAACTGATGCATTGCTTGTTTTAGTATGAACTAACGTGGAGTTCTGTTGTCCCCTTACATATTGCAGAGCAGTGCTTGATTGGGTTGACTGGCAGATAAAGTCATATGTCTAGGTACAGCCAGGCTTTCACAGGAAACTGTGAAGACTGGAATCTGCCAGGACACGAGCCATTTCTTCTCTGAGATTCTGCTGTTTGGGAGTGGCGCTTTTTTTAGATTAATTCATGGAACATGGACATCGCTGGCTGGCCAGCATTTATTGCCCAGCCCTAGCTGGCTCTGAAGGGGCAGCTGACAGTCAACCACATTGCTAAGATCTGAAGTCACATGTCAGCCAGACTGGGTGAGGATGACAGATTTCCTTCCTAAAAGGAATTAGTGAAGTAGGTGAGTTTTTCTGACAATCGACGATGGTTTCATGATCATCAATAGATTCTTAATTCCATACTTTTTATTGAATTCCAATTCCACCAGCTGCTGTGGTGGAATCCAAACCTGGGTCCCCAGAACATTAGCTGAATTTCTGGATTTATAGTGTATTGACATTACCACTAGGCCATCACCCAGGACATCTACCACACTCTGTGTAAAAAAGAATGCCCCTTACATCTCTCTTGAACTTTTCCCCTTTCACTTTAAGTACATGTCCTCTAGTATTTAGGCATTTCAACTCTGGAAAAAAATTCTGTCAACCCCATTCAGACCTCTCACAATTTTACAGGCTTCTATCAGGTCTCCCCTTAGTCTCCACCGCTCAGAGAAACCAATCCTAGTTTGTCCAGCCCCTCTTTATAGCTCATACCTTCTAATCCAAACAGCAACCTGGTAAATCTCTTCTTTGCCCTTTCCATCTTTCCTGTAAACTGGCAACCAGAATTGAATGCAATCCTCTAGGTGCAGCCTAACCAAAGTTTTATAACTCCAACATGACATCCTGATTGTTGTACTCTATGCCGTGACCAATAAAAGCAAGCATTCCATACTTACTTTACAAAGTAAACACTGGTCCTCTAGAGGATGAGAAGGGGATGTAATAACTGGAAATGAGAAAATGGCTGAGGCATTGAACAGGAATTTTGTGTCAGTCATCACAATGGAAGACACAAATAACATGCCAAAAATTGATGACAGGTGAGAACCTAGAAACTATCATTATCACGAAAGAGGTAAGTGTTGGTCAAGTTAATGGGACTCACGGTAACAAGTCTCCTGGTCCTGATGGAATGCATCCCAGGGCACTAAAACAGATGGCGGGGGAAATAGCAAATGCACTAGTGGTAATTTACTAAAATTCGCTGGACTCTGGGGGTTCCCTCAGATTGGAAAACAGCAAATGTGATGCCATTGTTTAAAAAAAAGGAGGTAGACAAAAGGCAAGTAACTATAGGTGGTTAGCTTAACTTCTGAGTAGGGAAATTGCTTGAATCTATCATCAAGGAAGAAATAGTGAGACATCCGGATATAAATTGTCACATTTGTAAGATGGGTTCATAAAGGGCAGGTAATGTTTGACTAATTTGGTGGAATTCTTTGAGAATGTTACATATGCAGTCGACAATGAGAACCTATGGATGTGGTATATCTGGATTTCCAGAAGGTATTTGACAAGGTGCTGCATCAAAGACTGTGCATAAGAAAAAGGTGCAAGTATTATGGGTGGTGTATTAGTATTGATAAAGAATTGGTTAACTAACAGGAAGCAAAGAGTGAGGGTAAATGGGTGTTTTTCTGGTTAGCGATCAGTGACTAGTGGTGTGTCTTAGGGATCAGTGTTGGGATCACAATTGGTTATGATTTACATAGATGATTTTGAGTTGGGGACCAAGTGTACTATGTCAAAATTCACAGATGATACTAAGATGGCTGGAAGAGCAAAGTGTGCAGAGAATGCTGAAAGTCTGCAAAGGGATATAGATAGTCTAAGTGAGTAGGCAAGGATCTGGCAGATGGAGTACAATGTTGGTAAATGTGAGGTCATCCATTCTGGTAGGAATAACAGCAAAATGGACTATTATTTAAATGATAAAAAATTGCAGCATGCTGCTATGCAAAGGGGCCTGTTGTTGCACAGGAATCTCAAAAAGTTGGTTTGTAGGTGCAGCAGGTAATTAAGAAGGCAAATGGAATTTTGTCCTTCATTCCTCGAGGGATGGAGTTTAAAAACCGTGAGTTTATGTTGCAGCTGTATAAGGCACTGCTGAGGCCACAACTTTGCGCAGTTTTGGTCTCCTTACTTGAGAAAGGATATACTGGCACTGGAGAGGGTGCAGTGAAGATTCACTAGGTTTATTCCAGAGTTGAGAGGGTTGGCTTATAAGGAAAGATTGAGTAGACTGAGGCTTTGCTCACTGAAATTCAGAAGAATGAGGGAAGATCTTTTAGAAACATATAAGATTTTGAAGGGAATAGATAAGATAGAAGCACGGGAGTTGTTTCCACTAGCAGGTGAAACTAGAACCAGGGGGCATAGCCTCAAAATAAGGGAAAGTAGATTTAGGACTGAGTTGAGGAGGAACTTCTTCACACAAAGGCTTATGAGTCTGTGCAATTCCCTGCCCAGTGAAGCAGTTGAGGCTACCTCATAAATGTTTATAAGGCAAGGATAGATAGATTTTTGAACAATAAAGGAATAAGGATTATAGTGAGTGGGTGGGTAAGTGGAACTGAGTCTACAAAAAAATTAACCATGACCTTACTGATGGCCTACTCGTGCTCCAAGTTCCGATGTTCTTATGTTCTTATATGCCTTCTTTCCCATCCTATCTACTTGTGTGGCCACCTTCAGGGAGCTATGGACCTTGAACCTCAAGAGCCTTCTGTAAATCAGTGCTGTTCAGAGTCCCACCAGTAACTGTATACTTAACCTTAAATTTGATCTCCTTCAGTGCAATACCTCACACTTGCCCAGATTAAACTTTATCTGCTGTTTCTCCACCATATCTATAATTTAATTCGTACTTTGGTTCTGTCTTCACAAAAAAGAACACTAATCAGATGCTAGAAATGCTGGAAAATGCAAGACTTAGTGAGAGGGAAGAACTGAGGGAGATCAATATTAGTAGAGAAATGGTGCTGGGAAAGTTGATGGCATTGAAGGCGGATAAATCCTTAGAGCCTGATAATCTACATCCCAGAGTATTTAAGGAAGTGGCTTTAGAAATAGTGGATGCATTGCTGGTCATCCTCCAGGATTCTATAGAATCTGGAATAGTCCCTGCAAATTGGAATGTAGTTAATGTCACTCCAATATTCAAAAAGGGAGGTTGAAAGAAAACAAGGATTTATAGACCAGTAAATTTAGCATTGGCAAATCCATTATCAAGGACCTTGTACTAGAGCATTTAGAAAGTAGTGGCAGGATCAGATAGAGTCAGCATAGACTTATGAAGGGGAAATCATATTTGACAAATTCTTTAGAGATTATTAGTAGAGTTGACAAGGGGGTACCAGTCGATGTGGTATATTTGGACTTTCAGAAAGCATTTGACAATGTTCCACATCAGAGATTATCGTGCAAGATTAAAGCACATAGAACATAGAACACTACAGCACAAACAGGCCCTTCGGCCCACAAGTTGTGTCGATCATATCTATACTTACCAGGCCATAGAACTATCTGTAACTCCCAATCCCATTAAATCCCATGCACTCATCCAGAAGTCTCTTAAAAGACCCCAGCGAGTTCGCCTCTACCACCACTGACGGCAACCAATTCCAGTCACTCACCACCCTCTGAGTGAAAAACTTACCTTTAACGTCTCCTCGGTACTTGCCCCCCAGCACCTTAAACCTGTGTCCTCTCATAGCGACCATTTCAGCCCTGGGAAATAGCCTCCGAGAATCCACTCTATCTGTTCCTCTCAACATCTTATAAACCTCTATCAGGTCGCCTCTCAACCTTCGTCTCTCCAGGGAGAAGAGACCTAGCTCTCTCAACCTATCTTCATAACACGTGCCTCCCAATCCAGGCAACATCCTTGTAAATCTCCTCTGCACCCTCTCAATAGCTTCCACATGCTTCCTATAGTGAGGCGACCAGAACTGCACACAATACTCCAAGTGGGGTCTGGCAAGGGTCTTATAAAATTGCAGCATTACCTCCCGACTCCTAAACTCAATTCCTGTATTAATGAAGGCCAGTACATCATATTCCTTCTTGACCACATCTTCCATTTGCAGGGCAGATTTAAGAGACCTATGGATTCGGACCTCAAGATCCTTCTGCTCCTCAACACTGCCAAGACTCCTACTCTTGATATTATACTGCTTCATCCCATTGGTCCTGCCAAAATAGACCACCACATATTTATCCTCCCAGTCTTGCATCCTATCTATGTCTCGCTTCAACTTCAGACATCCCTCCAGACTATCCACAACATCACCAACCTTTGTATCGTCGGCGAACTTATGAACCCATCCCTCCACTTCCTCATCCGGGTCATTTATGAAAACGACAAACAGCAAGGGTCCTAGAACAGATCCCTGGGGCACTCCATGGGTGACTGACCTCCATGCAGAAGAAGACCCATCCACAAATACTCTCTGCCTTCTGCAGGCAAGCCAGTTCTGGATCCACAAGGCCAAAGCCCCTTGAATCCCATGCCCTCTCACCTTCTCGTGTTGTCTTGCATGGCGGACCTTGTCAAACACCTTGCTGAAATCCATGTAAACCATGTCCACTGCTCTTCCTTCGTCAATGTGTTCAGTCACATTTTCAAAGAATTCAATTAGGCTAGTAAGGCACGATCTGCCCTTAACAAAGCCGTGTTGACTATTCCTGATCATATTGAATTTCTCTAAATGCTCATAAATCCTATCTCTCAGAATCCTCTCCATCAACTTACCGACCACTGAAGTCAGACTCACTGGTCGGTAATTACCCAGGCTACCCCTATTCCCCTTCTTGAAAATAGGCACCACATCCACAATCCTCCAATCTTCCGGAACCTCTCCCGTCTCCATCGGTGACACAAAGATCATCGCCAGGGGCTCTGCAATCACTTCCCTCACCTCCCACAGTAACCTGGGGTACATCCCATCTGGACCCCGCGACTTATCTACCTTGATGGAATTTAACAGTTCCAACACCTCCTCTTTCTTAATGTCCACATACTCAATCTTTTCAATTTGCCACATTCCTGTGGTACAACCCCCCAGATCACTCTCCACTATGAATACTGAGACAAAGTACTTGTTAAGCACCTCTGCCATTTCTTCTGGTTCCACACAGACTTTTCCTCCTTCACCTTTTATAGGTCCTATACCTTCTCTTCTCATCCTTTTACTCTTCATATATTTATAGAATGCCTTGGGATTCTTCTTAATCCTACCCGTGACCCCTTCTGGCTCTTTTCCTTTTTAAGCTCCCTTCTACAAGTCTTATATGCCTCTAAATCCTTAACATCCTCTAGCTCCCTGAACCTATTGTACAACTTTCTTTTCTTCCTAACTTCATCATAACCTTTGTGCACCACGGCTCTCTTGATCTACCAAAACCTCCTTGTCTCACCGGAACATTGTCATGCAGAGCTCCAAACAAACATTCCTTGAAAATCCGCCACCTTCCTTCAGTACTTTAAATGGATTGGCTGAATTAGGATTGGCCGAATTATACGGAGATGGATAGAAAACTGCTTGGCAGAGAGGAAGCAAAGAATAAGAATTAATGGGTGTTTTTCAAATTGGCAAGCAGTAAGTAGACAGGGTAGAAACAGGAAGGATATTCCTGATGGTGGGAGAATCCAGAAACAGGGGTCAGAATCTGAGGATTCAGGATAGACTATTTAGGACACAGGTGAAGAGACATTTCTTCACCCAAAGAGTGCTGAGCCATTGGAATTCATTACCACAGGAAGTAGTTGATGCCAAAACATTGAATGTATTCAAGAGGCAGCTACATATAGCACTTGCGGCGAATGGGATCAAAGGTTATGAGGAAAAAGCAGGATAAGGCTATTGAGTTGGATGATCAGTCATGATCGTAATGAATGGTGGAGCAGGCTTAAAGGACCAAATGGCCTCCTCCTGCTCCTATCTTCTATGTTTCTATGATTTATATCCCACTGTTTTCTTTGACATTATCCACAACTCCATCTATCTTTGTGTCATCTGCAAAGTTATTAACACACCCATCTATGTTTTCATCCAAGTCATTTATATATATACCACAAACAGCACAGATGCCAGTAAGGATCCCTGCAGAACCCCACTGGTCACGGATCTCCAACTCTTCCATCAGTGGTCTCTGACTTCCATGGGCATGCCGATTCTGAATCCAAATGGCCAAGTCACCATGGATCCCATACATTTTAATCCTCTGGATGAGCCTATCATGAGGGAAGTTGTCAAAAGCCTTACTAAAATCTATGCAGACAACATCCATTGCTCCATCCTCATCGATCACCTTTGTCACCTCCTGGAAAAAATATGATCGTTGGTAGGATGTGACACGTCCCAAACAAAGCCCTGCTGACATTCCCGAATTAAGCCATGCTTTTCCAAATGTGAGTGAATTCCATCCTTAATAATCCACTCTACTAACTTCCCAACCACTGATGTGAGATTCACCGGTCTATAATTTCCTGGATTATCCTTTTTCCCTTTCTTGGGCAGAGGAATAATATTAGCTACTTGGCAGTCCTCCAGGACCTCTCCAGTGGCTGGCACAGATTATGAAGATCTTTGCCAGGACCTCAGCAATCTCCTCTCTTGCTTCTCTCAATAATCTGAAGTGGGTCCCATTGGACACTGTGGACTTAGCCACCTTAATGCTTTTCAAGATACATAACACCACCTCTTTCTTGATCTCAAAATTCCTTCGTATATTAGTATGTTCCATACTAATCTCACTATCATCAATGTCCTTCTCCTTGGTGAATACCAAAGCAAACTACTCATTTCTGATCATGCCGCATTCTTTGCCCCCAAGCACATTTATTGAGTAGTTCTATCCTCTTGTTTTTAATGTATGTATAAAATATACTATTTAACCCCACTTGCCAAGGTCATTTCATGGTCTCTCGTTGCTCTCCTAATTCCCTGCTTGAATTCTTTCCTGCTTTTTTTTTATATTCCTCACAGGCTCTGTCTGATTTCAGTTTCCTAAACCTTATATATGCTTCATTTTTCAACTAAATTCACAATCTCCCTTGTTACCAAAAGGGTCCGTTATCTAATCATCCTTGTCCTTTCCCTTTACTGGAACATGCTAGTCCTGAACTCTCATCAGTAGGTCTTTAAACAACTCCCAAATTTCAGATGTGGATTTGCCTGATAAACTCGCTATTAGCTCTCCCTAGTGCCTGCCTCATAATTTCATAATTTACTTTCCTTCAATTTAGTACCTTCCCCCAAGTTCCTGACTTATCTTTAATCACAGGTATCTTATTATCTGTCATCTCCTCCAACCCTTTAGCACTCTGAGATATCTGCACTCCTCTAAGTTTGGCCTCTCATGTATTCTCAATTATAATTACTCTGCTTGTTGCTTGTCATGAGAATGGAGGGAAACAAACAGAATGGTCTATATGGATCAATGAGTGGCACAGGCTTGGAGGGCCGAAGGGCCTGTTTCCTATGCTGTACTGTTCATGTCTTCAATTGCCTGGGTCACAAGCTCTATAACTCTCCTAAGCCTCTCTAGCTCACTTGTGTGATGATAGTGTGCCTTTAAGAAAAATATTTTAGCCAAGTTTCTGTGCAGGATTTTTATTAATAGTTTTCTCAAACACCAGTGCCACTGGGTCAGAAACTAGTGAAGAAGGTTATATTGGATTGCAACGGGATCTTGATCAATTGGGCCAGTGGGCTGATGAATGGCAGATGCAGGTTAATTTAGATAAATGCCAGGTGATATATTTTGGTCGATTGAACCAGGTCAGGACTTATTCAGTAGGTGGCTGGGGAGATTTATTGAAAAGAGATCTACAGTACATGTTCATTGCTCCTTGAAAATGGAGTCACATGCAGAGTGGTGAAGAAGGAATTCAGCAACCATAGTTTCATTGGTCAGAACATTGAATTCAGGAGTTGGAATATCTTGTTGAAGTTGTACATAACATTGGTAAGGCCACACTTAGAAAATTGTGTACAATTCTGGTCACCCTTTTATAGAAAGGATATTATTAAACTAGAAAGAGTGCAGGAAAGATTTACTAGGGTGCTACTGGACTTGATGGTTTGAGTTTTAAGAAGAGGCTGGGTAGACTGGGATGTTTTTCTTTGGAGTGTAGGAGATTTAAGGGTGATCTTATAGAGGTCTATAAAATAATGAGGGGCATACATCAGTCAGATAGTCAATATCTTTTTCCAAGGGAGTCTAAAACTAGAGGGCATAGGTTTAAGGTGAGAGTGGAGAGATACAAAAGGGTCCAGAGGGGCATTCTTTTCACACAGAATGTGGTGTCTGGAACAAGCTGCCAGAGGTAGTAGTAGAGGCGGGTACAATTTTGTGTTTTAAAAAGTGTTTAGACTGCTACATGGTTAAGATGGGTACAAAGGGATATGGCCAAACACAGACAATTGAGGCTAGCTTAGCAGTTAAAAAAAAATGGCATGGACAAGTTGGGCTGAAGGGCCTGTTTCCATGCTGTAAACCTCTATGACTTTAACCAGCAGCCTCTGCTGTTATTGCAGCAGCATAATTGTTCCTAATTGCTAAAATGTTTATTTTAATCTGGGCTAATGCTGGTCAATTATTGTGGTCTTTGGGGTTTTGTAGAGTAGGATTTGATTGACAACAAAATCAGGTGACTAGGCAGAGCTAGCTTACACAGAGAAATCAAACTCAGTTGGCTATTTGACATCAATAGAGACAGGTTGCTTTTCTCTGGATTTGGAGATGGGGGTCCCATTAAAAAAACAGGTCCCTCCTGAATTTCTGCTGTTTGGGGTGTATCTTTCTCTGTCAGAAGAGAAACATCTTTCTGTATCTGCCCAGATGGGTTAAAAGGCTTGATACGTAGCATCATGTGTGTATATATGTTTTTATAGGGATTTATGTCTATGAGAATACTGCTTACGCTGGAACTGTTGAGATAGCTAGTTGTTAAGATTTATACCTTGTCATGTTTGCGTATTTCCAAATGGCAAAAATTATGCAAATTATTTTAGTATAATTTTAACTGTGTTGTTAAAAATAAAGTTTGAATTGATAAAAGCTTCATTGTGGGTTAACTGAATCATAGCTGTTGCAAACACCTCATGCTCATCCTTATGCCAAAATTAGAAAAAGATTGGGATCTAGATTAACTGCAGAACATACCTTGGGAGTTTCTGATATGGTCCCTACCACTTTCTTTAAGCTAGTTCTTAATTTGACCCATTATCTTGTTCCGTGGTTTGGTTTGATTTGATCAAACCATACTTTGATTTATAATGCTCCCATGAAGCACCCTTGGGATGTTTCATCACATTAAAGTATTCTATCAATACAAGTTGTTGCTGCTAGTTTGTCTCTCCTCATTCTATTATATTGTTTTTGTAAATCTGGTAAGTTTAAGAGGCATATGCGTTGGTAGGGAGGCAATGGCTTAGTGATATTATCACTAGACTATTAATCCAGAAACTTGGCTATTGTTTTGGGGATCTGGGTTTGAATCCCACCACGGTAGAGGATGGAATTTGAATTCAAAAAAACATCTGGAGTTAAGAATCATCTGGTTCACGAATGTGCCTTAGGGAAGAAAATCTGCTGTCCTTACCTGGTCTGGTGTTCATGCAACTCCAGAGCCACAGCAATGTGATTGACTGCCAACTACCCTCTAAATATGGTCAACTAGGGATGGGTAATAAATGCCAGCCAGCCAGTGATGCCCATGTCCTATGAAAGAACAAAAAAAGGTAGTCGATGCATAGCTCTCGCCAAGGCAAATAGAATGCACAGAGTGTGCGTGTGTGGTAGTGGAGTTGGGAGGATGTGGTCTGAGGTTTGACAACACAGGTTAAAGTCCAGCAGGTTTATTTGGAATCACGAGCTTTTGAAGTACTGCTCCTTCATCACCTGAGTGTATGAATGAACCAGTGATGACTTGAAAGGCTGATTGGCCTCCCCTTGTGTTGCATTATTCTAGACCCCATGATTCTATGCATTTCAATTTAAATTTCCAGATTTGAACTTCAAGAGATTTGGATCTCAGCTAGATTTTCAAATGTTTGTAGTGATTTGTCAGTCAGAGCAATTCAGTCAAAAATATTTAAGTGTTTCAGAATGCAAGTGAATGATATACTGGGAAAGAATTTTGAAGGGATGAGTTGCAGAGGACCATATGGTGTCTTCCCATTCGTAACTTTCTTTTCTGTTTTTAAGCAAGTTTATAATTGTTGGCTTAGTTTCCAAGAGCAGAGAAAATATTCCAGCAGACGGTCACAGGGCACAGCTGTTGCTGCAGTTCAGCCATCTGATGCAACACAATGCGAATCAGAAGTGAAATCTGATGCTGGATAAGATCTGTTCAGTAAATAATTTTGATTGGAGTCAGTGTATATTTTAAGGCATACCCTTTATTAGTCACCGCTGAATTGTAACAATAATATTCATGAGTCATGTAATCAAAAGGAAATCTGTATCTGGAAGAGAGGTAAGTTGTGGAAGCAGGTTACTCTGAATTTTAACCATGAAGGAATAGAATATAAAACATTGATAGGGAAACTACTGAAGGGGCTCAGGAGGGCATTTCCACATAACAGTACAGAGGAGGAAGTGGAGGTTTGATTTGTGATAGAATGGAAATAACTGCAAGATAAAACACAAATTGTTAATAAAGGCAAAAGCCAAATTTACTAAGTATGGCAAAACATATGTTTCAACTAACAAACCTCCTGATTGTGACACAAAAGTGTTGCACGTGATTGCTGGGAGGATTGCAGGAAATAACAAATTTGCATTTACAGGGATTCTAACAAAAACATCATTGATTTGAAATGTGAACTGTTTCTTTCTCCAGAGGCCCTCACTCGCCTGCTGTGAATTTCCAGCATTTTCTGTTTTGATTCCTCAAGTAAATTCCCACCTCATTCATCTGTCAATTTTCTACAATCTGATTCATTACTCACCAAATGTGAAGTGCCTCAGGTTATGTTGTTACATGAACAGTACTAAACATAGGCATGTTATTAGATGTTTGATTGAATGTCAACTAGCCTGAAGCTTAAGTTATGACAAGCCATGCTTTGCTGCACTATCAGTATAATAGCATTAAGGAATTATATTCAGGGCCATTGCTCAATCGGAAGTTTTTCTGAAGCTGTCAGCATTTTGAAGCTTTTGGTCAACCTTTGCTAGGTTTCAAGACTGATGTGCACTTGGCATCAGCATTTTTTGTTATATTTAGCACATCACAAAACTGGCAGGAGAAGGGCTGAGGTAATGACATGCATTATGAGGTTTGCTTTGATGATGGTGATTAATTAATTGACAATTTTAATTTTAGTGCATCTGCGTAATACTAGAGAGTCATAAATTTAAGACAGACATTAATAAATCCAGAGAGAATTCAGAAGTTTATTTACCAAGAGTGGCTAGGATATGGTTTTCACTCTTGAGAAAGAATAATGGAGGAAAATAGCACACAGAGCAGAAGTTGGCCATTCAGCCTTTTGAGCCTGTTCCACCATTCAATATAAGCATGTCTGATTTACATAAAGAACATAAGAACATAAGAAATAGGAGCAGGAGATCCAGCCCCTCGAGCCTGCCCCCCCATTCAATAAGATCATGGCTGATCTGCAGTGGTTCAGTACCACTTTCCTACTTTCTCCCTGTAAACCTTAATTTCCTTGTCAGTCAAAAACCTATCCACCCTTGACTTAAATATATTCAGTGAGGAAGCCTCCATCACTTCAACATGCAGAGAATTCCAAAGATTCACCACCCTTTGAGTGAAGAAATTTCTCCTCAACTCTGATCTGAATCGCCCCCCCTAATCTTGAGGCTGTGCTCTCTAGTCCTGCTATCTTTGCTAAGCGGAAAGAATCTCTCAACCTCTACCCTATCCATCCCCTTCATTATCTTATACATCTCTATAAGATCCCCTCTCAGCCTTTGAAACTCCAAAAAGAGTACAAACCTAGTCTATTTAGTCTCTCCTCATAATCCAACGCCCTCATCTCCAGTATCAGTTGTCTCATATTCAGTTGTCTAATAGGAAGCAGAGGGTAGGTATTAATGGGTGCTATTCTGATTGGCAGCTGGTGACTAGTGGAGTGCCCCAGGGATCGGTGCTGGGGCCTCAACTATTTACCATTTACATAGATGATCTGGAGGAAGGGGCAGAGTGCAGGGTGACGAAATTTGCTGATGACACGAAGACAAGTGGAAAAGCAAACTGCGTGGAGGGTGTGGAAAGCCTGCAGAGGGATCTGGATAGGTTGTGAGTGGCGAGGACCTGGCAGATGGAGTATAATGTTAGCAAGTGTGAATTTATCCACTTTGTTACGAATAATGGTAGGATTACTATTTAAATGGCAAAAAGCTATGCATGCGACGGTGCAGAGGGACCTAGGGGTCCTTGTGCATGAATTGCAAAAACACAGTCTGCAGGTACAGCAGGTGATCAAGAAAGCGAATGCAATGTTGGCCTTTATAGCTAGGGGGATAGAATATAAAAGTAGGGAGGTACTTTTGCAGCTGTATAGGTACTGGTGAGGCCGCAGCTGGAGTACTGTGTGCAGTTTTGGTCGCCGCATTCGAGGAGAGATATACTGGCCTTGGAGGGGGTACAAAGAAGGTTCACTAGGCTGATACCGGAGATGAGGGCGTTGGATTATGAGCAGAGACTAACTAGGCTAGGTTTGTACTCTTTGGAGTTTAGAAGGCTGAGAGGGGACCTTATAGAGACATATAAGATAATGAAGGGGATGGATAGGGTAGAGGTTGAGACAATCTTCCCGCTTAGCAAAGATAGCAGGACTAGAGGGCACAGCCTCAAGATTAGGGAGGGGCGGTTCAGATCAGAGTTGAGGAGGAATTTCTTCACGCAAAGGGTGATGAATCTTCGGAATTCTCTGCCTGATGAAGTGGTGGAGGCTTCCTCGCTGAATATGTTCAAGTCAAGAATGGATAGGTTTTTAATTGACAAGGGAATTAAGGGTTACGGGGAGAAAGCAGGAAAGTGGTACTGAACCACTACAGATCAGCCATGATCTTATTGAATGGTGAGGCAGGCTCGAGGGGTTGGATGGCCTACTCCTGCTCCTATTTCTTATGTTCTTATGTTACCAGCCTAGTGAACCTTCTCTGCATCCCCTCAAGGCCAATATATCCTTTCTCAAATGCAGTGACCAAAACTGCACACAGTACTCCAACTGTGACCTCATCAGTACCCTGTACAGCTGCAAAAGTACCTCCCTACTTTTCTATTCTATCCCCCTATAAAAGCTAACATTGCATTCACCTTCTTGATCACCTGCTACACCTGCAGACTATGTTTTTGCGATTCGTGCACAAGGACCCCCAGGTCCCTCTGCACCGTCACATGCTGCAGCTTTTCACCATTTAAATAATAATCCTTCCTACCTCAACTATTTCCATCTCAACTGCACCTGTCTGTGCTATTTCCCCAAGTATGTCAGTCTATAATCTTTCACTTGAACATACTCAACGACTGAACCCAAAAATCCATAACGCTTTGAGTAGAGAATTTTCTCCTCACCTCGACTAAATGATAGACATTTTATTGAGATTATCACCCCTAACTCTGAATTCTCTAGCCAAGGGAATAGCCAATATCATTGCCAATATCTACCCAAACAAGTTCACTTCTCATCCTTGCAGAGAATGTCTACTCAATTTCCCTACATGGAATAATCCTCACATTGAGTCTAATTAATCGTTGTTCAACTCTCTCCAAGGCAAATATATCCTTCTTATAAATAAGGAAACCAAAATTATTGATGTATTCCAGGACTGATATGACCCATCTCTTAAACAATGATCTTTCCACTTGTATACTCCAATAATAAAAATCAATATACCATTTACTTTTGTAATTACTTACTATATTTGCGTATTAACTTTTGCAAGTCATGCACAGGGGCACAAAGGTGCCTCTGAATATCAATATTTCCCAGTCTCCTACCACTTAAAAAATATTCAGCATATAAAGGGAGGCAAGATAATCACATGGGGCTTCATAGAAGCTTAAATTGATGATGGTTAGAGGATGGGGAAAGCCCCTTGAAGTGTAAATGCCAGTATGAACTCCTGGGAGAATGGCATTTTCCAGTGTTGTAACTACAATGCAGTTTTTAGTGTTTAAAGTTTATCAGTGCCACAAATAGGCTTACATTAACACTACATGAAGCTACTGTGAAAATCCCCCCAGTCATCACACTCCAGCATTTGTTTGGTACACTGAGGGAGAATTTAGCATGGCCAATGCACCTAACCAGCACATGTTTGTGATTGTAAGAGGAAACCGGAGCACCTGGAGGAAACCTACCCAGACGCAGCAAATACATGCAGACTCCACACAGTGATTCAAGCTGGGAGTTGAATCCAGGTCCCTGTTACTGTGAGGCAGCAGTGCTAACCACTGTGCCACTGTGCTGAAATAGAAGCAGTAGTAGGCCATCAGGATCTTTGAGCCTGCCTCATCATTCAATATAATCATGGCTGATCTATATTGGCTTCAATGCCATTTCTGTGCCATTTCCCCATAACCCTCTATTCCTCGGTCTATCAAATATTTATTCACCTCCACTATGAATTCTTCTAATGATCCAACCTTCACTACCCTTTGGAGCAGAGAATGAGAGATTCACCACCGTCTGTGAGAAGAGGGGACGGTACAGGAGCACAGTAGTAAGCACTGTTGCCTCATAGTGCTAGGGGCCCGGGGTTCAATTCCTGACTCAGGTGATTGTCTGTATGGAATCTGCATATTCTTCCCATGCCCGGATGGGTTTCCTCTGGGTGCTCCAGGTTTCTTCCGACAGTCTAAAAGACATGCTGGTTCGATGGATTGGCTACGGTAGAAAGGTAACGGTGTAGAATATAGTGTTCCAGTCACAGCCAGTGTGAGGAGAAAGATTACCTTAATGGGTTTCCTACACCCATTAAGGTAATGGGTGTAGGAAACCATTTCCAAAGTGAGTAGGAAACTCACTTTGGACTGTGGTTCCTCCCACAGTCCAAAGTGAGTTAGGTGGGTTGGCCATGAAAAATTGACCCTTATATCAGAGGACTAACTGGGGTAAATGCTTGGGGTTATGGGGTTACAGCCCGGGTGGGATTGTGGTCGGTACAGATTCAATAGGTCGAATGGCCTCCTTCTGAATTGTGGGATTCTCGGTATGCTAAGAGTCATCCGTTTAGCATCCCATGTCACTCACCTGTAATAAGCCACACCTCCTCTCCATTGCTCACCTGGAATAAGCCCGGCCTCCTGCCTGCCATTCACCTGGAATAAGCCCGGCCTCCTGCCTGCCATTCACCTGGAATAAGCCCGGCCTCCTGCCTGCCATTCACCTGGAATAAGCCCGGCCTCCTGCCTGCCATTCACCTGGAATAAGCCCGGCCTCCTACCTGCCATTCACCTGGAATAAGCCCCGCCTTCTCCTAGCTATCAGTCAACCGTTTGTAAAACGTTGTACAGAACCAGTCGCCGTCACAGGCTCCCACGAACAGTCAAAATAAAGACGTTTTATCACCGAATATCGTAGGAGTGACAATAAATGAAATGTTATTAACATTAACACCTCCTCCCTCACCCACCGCCCTCCTTCACAGGCACCGCCTCCATGGAGCTGCTGATGGAATCGGATTCTTCTCAGCTACTGGTGCGTTGCCAAGTCCATCTGGAGCCAGGTTCACTTCCGGCCCGCTCAGTTAACCAGATTTCTGCGAAAATCTGGTTGGTTTAAAACTAAGAACGTGATATCAGTATTGCCCACATCATCAGGGCGAGATACAAATAAACAGGCTTGTGAATTAATCGAAACGTTTATAAGATCCATTCGGTCCAAATAGCTTTCGTTCCCGCCCCCAGTCTCTCTGACTGGCGAGTGATCGTGGAGTGGGCGTGCATTGATTGGGCAATGTGACTGTCCATCAGAGACTATTTCTGGTATGTGTGGGCGAGCTGGAGGATGGCAGAGGCTTAATTGTGAATGTCAATCAGACCTGATTGGGGGTGGGGCATCCTTTGCAGGGTCTTGATTGGGTGAGGCAGCTGCCAAGAGGACTTTGGGGCGGGGTGATGTTTTCAGTATTATGTTTGGGTAAAGTTACTGTCAGTCAGCATGGACGAGGGAGAATGAAGCTTGGAAGGGTCTGATTGGATCAGAGGGCTGTCAATCCGAGCATATTGTGGGCGGGGGAATTCTAATTGGGCAAGGCGGCTGTCAGTCATTGGATATTGGGGGCGGGATGAGGCTTGGAGGGGTGTGATTGGATGAGGTGGGTGTTTCCGGTGGAGATGCTGCTGTCGTTGGGAGCCGGGCTTGGATGAAGGCTGAGGAGGCGGGGGCAGCAGCTAACGGACAGAATGGCTGCCGCTGCTCGTTTGAGACAAACGGCTTTATCCCTTATCTTCCCGCAGGCTGGGGAATAGATTCGATATTAATATAATTTGTATGCGCGAAAGGCATACTTAGGTTTTATTGTTTATGAAAGAAGCCGAACCGGCGATGGAGCCGGTCAGCAGCGGCCACTCGCTGGTGGTGAACGGTTACCATGGTGGCGGGGCCGGTGGCCACTCGCTGCAGGAGGAGCCGGAGGAGAAGCCGCAGCAACACCGAGGGAAAAAGGCCGCGGGCCCGCAGCGTCAACACCCCCACCAGCAGTGTCGGCAACCCCAGGAGTCCGAGGCCGAGAGGCGCCAGGCCGGCTACTCGGACAGCCGAGAGCAGGCGCCCGGCACCAGCCAGCGGTTACACCAGCAGCGCCCGGAGTCGGTGAAGAAAAACAGGCCCCGTAAGTCATAGTTACATTGGTCAGGAAAGGAGCGAATCTAACCAATGCTCTGTGCAGCGTTTTGAGTAGACTGAATAGACTGTAATACTTTTATCTTTTGGATAATAAATGTATTGAAACAACTGTCTGTAAAAATCGAGGATTCCCGTTGTGTAATGACATGTTACAAGTCATGATCCAAAAATCCTGGTCGTGTACAACGCTTCAAACTCGTTGAAGAATCCATTTTTGATTTGATTTATTGTCATGTATATAGTGAAATGTATTGCTGAGACAAAGCATACCGTTCATAGAGTACACGAGGCGGAAGGGGGGAGGACGGGAGACAGTACAGATATTTTATCTTGAAATGGTCAAACCATAATTTTCCATCATTCTTAAGCCACGTTAACATCTTAAAGCCATTCTGTCAAAACCCTACTCTTGACAATAATTGCCAGGGTGAGTTTGGGTAAATGAAATGTGTTAACTGGATTTACAGCTCAGACTTTGCTCTCTCTTCTCCCCCACCTCGCCGCAAGTGGATTGATTGGATTAGTTACTCTGTAGTTCACTGAGGACTGTGGGTTATCTTTCACTACTGAATTGGGAGAACTACCCTGCTGGGAATGTGGCACAGCACTTGTGTTGTTTTTTTTCCCCCCTACATGCTTTCAGGTTCCATCCAAGTGACCGCCTTAACATCTCAACCATTGTGCCGTTTTGAATAAATATTAGGTAGTTTGACTGCACAATTCTCAACCTTTTAATCTCCATTTATTACGAAAGAAAAATTAAGACAAATTTCTCAGGAAAATGATGGGAGAATTGAATCTTGAGCCAATGGTTGCAGCATTACTGCTGAATCGTTTTAGATCGATATTTGGAGCAGAGGTGATGGGGTTGAGGGGGACGGTGGAATAGGATTAGTTTTAGCAGAGCTGTTGCAGGTTTATTATTCTCATTTTTAGAATTACTTGCAGTACAGAGGAAAACTAGTGTATTATTAGAGCAGTTAGCTCAACGTCTGTTTTTCAGGTAATTTATTAGAATCTATAATTGTGACTGAATTTTCAGTTATTAAAGACCAACCTGTCTTTATGAAGAGCTGATTTTTTTATTCACAAGGTGATCACAATAGTGGACATTGGAATGTATATCAGTGCATTGAGATGGGCTTGTGCAAGACATTTGATAAAGGGTCTTGTAGGGGCTGGCTGAAATTAAAGTCGATGGTTAAATAATTGGCTGAGAGGCAGGAAACAGGAGGTATCACTTCTTGAATTGAACAGAATGTGACCAGTGTCTTCAAGGATCTGTAATGCGTCCAACTCATTGTTAGATGGTAGGATAGAAATTCACTTCTAAATTTGATGGTATAAACATAGGCAGTATTGTAAGCAGTGTAGATGAAAACATAAAATCGTAAAGTGATATTGATTGTGAGTGGGTGAAACTGTGGCAAATGGAGGGGATCCACTTGAATTCTGTATCCTGAAAAGATGGAAAGAGTACAAAAAGACTTGGGAGGTGGGGCAGTGCATATTTGTGTTTGCATCCAAAGGATTAGTGAACCGGGAATTGATGTCATGCTATAACCCTGGTTAGGCCGTTCTTCTAGTACTGTACAAATTGTTCTGGATACCACACTTGAGAAAAGAAGTGGTCTCCCTGGAGAGGGTGCAGTGTAGATTTACCACAATGTTATCTGGACTTCAAGGGTTGAATTACAGAGAGCTTGTGCAAATTAGAGATGTAATTCCTGGAATTTGGTTTATGCAATGAGTTGATCAAAGCTTTAAGGGCTCAATGGAGAGCAGAAGATAGAAAGTATTTCTGCAAGTTGATGTTAGGATAGGGCACTGAGCCAGACCCCTCAAGTGTGAAATTAGGACATGGTCATCCAAAATCCTAGATCAGTTATAGATTTTGTTTTTGTGTATGGAGGAAATGTTAGAGCTATAATGGAACACCCTGGACCTACTGTGCTTCCTTCCCATGTTTCTACCAGATGCTTCGATTCATACTTATAATCCCAACCTTTTTGTAAAATCTTGAACATAAGCTAATGATGTTGAATGTGAATTTTACACTTTGCGTAGTGATTGTGTCTACAGCTGTTCTTCAAAAATTCCAAAAGCTTCAGGTCATCACTTATATGTCTGCTTTGAGACTAAAGATTTTAATTTCAAATTTTATCCAGTCAGTTGGAACTGTATTTGGATGTTGAAGCTGTGCAGAAGCCTCGAAGCTGATAGTGCCAACTCAGAGCAGAATTGAGCTTTTGATGTGTAGGAAGCTGCCAGCTGGAGAGAAACTCTTGAAAATAATTGACCTTTTCTTCCTTTTTCAGACAGTGACGAGTAAGAACTGAAGCAAAGAATAGCTTGGATTTTGAAGGCCAGGGAAGAGATTGATTTGTTTAAAGGGAAGGAATGTAACAGCTTACTCCCAGCTATTATTTTTGTATTTGTAATCCTTGGAACTGGAGAAAAATGGAGGCAAAACTCATCAAAAAAGTATCACTGGTAGGGGAGGAAAGAGCAGAATTAGGTGCTTTAAATTAATTCCTGTTTCTGTACAGCAATTTCAGGAACTTTGTAGTGGGCACATTTGCCTTTTTATATGAAATGGCAGATGTTTTTCTAATCTTTCTTGAACATGCAAGTTTATGCAATGAAGTCCATTGGTGCAAAATAGTTTGCTGTAATTGGACTTCATGCTTCCATAATTAGAACATAGAGAACATAGAACATTACAGCGCAGTACAGGCTCTTCGGCCCTCGATGTTGCGCCGGCCAGTGGACCCTCTAACCTAAACTATTCCAATATCATCCATATGCCTATCCACCGACCATTTGAATGCCCCCAAAGTAGGCGAGTCCACAACTGCTATAGAACATAATTAAGTGGCAAGCTTCTACTTTAACGTTGAAAGAAATATCAAATACTGATCAGTTTATTCTGGCAGTAACATGCTTTTGTAGTCTTTGAAAACTTATCAGTTTCATGTTGGTTTAAAAATTTGCAGTTCATACTAGTTTTCTGCATTTGTGTGAAATAATTCCAAATGCTATGGAAGTGTTCTCTTGTCTCTGGAATGGCTCTGCATAACATGGGGAGATTTTAAATTTGCATCAAATCCATTTAGCTGAAATTGTTGGTATAGGGACAGAGTTCTGTAAATATATGAAGGGGCTATCTTCACCTAAAAAAGAATTGCCTCACATTGTTGCACCAGAGCCATAAATAAAATGGTAGGGGAAGGATTAAGTTAGTGTGAGGAAATGCAGACATGAGGTTAGAGGGGATGAGCCAGATTAACGTCATGTAATAGAAGCAAAAAATAAATGAGAACATTTTCATTTGTGGACAGCCCAACGGTTAGTACCATTGCCTCAGCTTCAAAGTTCAATTCTAACTTTGTGTGGAATTTATACATTGTGTCAGCATGGGTTTCCTCTGAGTGTTTCAGTTCCCCCCCACAATCCAAAAACATGCAGGTTAGGTGGATAGGTTAGGTGGATTGGCCATGCTAAATTGCCTCTTAGTTTGTATATGTGTGTGTGCTCTGCAGTGGATCATCCTGAGTGTCCACTGCCTAACACCCAGTGTCTGTCAGGATAGGTTCTGACTCCTTTCAACCCTGAATTGGAGTTAGCAGTTAATGAAAGATTTTTTTAACATGGAATGTGAGCATTGCTGGCAAGGGCAATATTTGTTGCTCATTTCTAATTGCTCTCAAGGCTGTAATGGTAAACAACCTTCTTGAACCACTCCATTTCACTGTGTTATTAAGGATCCTGAGATTTTAAAATGTGACAGAAGGAATAGTCATCGTGGTAGCTTGTGGCTTGGAAGGGAACGTGCAGGAAATGGCGTTCCCTTGTTCTTCTAGTTATTAGATGTCAGGGTTTGGAAGGTGCTGTAAAGAGGTTTGGTGAAATGCTGCAATGTCTCCTGTATATAGTTCACACTGTGATACTTGTGTGCCTGTGGCCGGCAGTGAAAGTTTCAGATGGTGGATTGAGTATGATGGGCATGAGCAGTTATTTCTGTATGGACGTAGCTAGCTAGGCCAACAATTGTTGTTCATCCCTTGAGAAGATGGTGGTGAGCTGCTGCCTTTGAATCATTGTAGTCCCTGTGGTATAGACACACCCACAGTGCTGCCAGGAAGGGAATCCTGAGATTTCAACCCCATGATAGTGAAGGAACAGTGATATACTTCTATCAGGATGGTGTGCAGCTTGGAGGATAACTTCAGGTGTTCTCATATCTGCTGCCCTCGACCTTCAAAATGGTCATGCGTTTGGAAGGTGATGCTTAAGGAGCCTTGGTGAGTTCCTGCAGTGCACTTCATAGATGGCACATGTTGCTGTCACTGTGCATCAGAGGTGGAGGGAGTGACTGTTTATGGATCAAATGGACTACTTTGCCCAAGATAGTGTTGAGCCTCTTGATGATGTTGGGGCTGCACTGATTCAGGTAAGTGGCAAGTATTCTCTTAGATTCTTGACTTGTACCTTGTAGATGTTGGGTAGGCTTTGGGAAGTCATGATGAGTTACTTGCGCAAACTTCCCAGTCTCTGACCTGCTGTGTTTGGTTACAGTACAGAAAGCCATTTCGCTCATGTCCACATAAATGAACAAAGATCTAATTACGCTAATCCTATTTTCCAGCGCTTGTCCCATAGCCATGGAAATTCTGGCAGTGTGAGTGAATGTATAAATATTTATTAAATGTTACGAGAGTTTCTTTCCTACCAAAGGTTAGACTGGCCTATAATTTCCTGGTCTATCTCTACTTCCTTCTCAACAATGGGGCAATTTTACCAGACCTCTTGCACGTCAGTTGCATCCAGAGAGGGCTTTAAAATTACTGCCAGTGCCCTTGTCAGTTCCCTTCTGTCCTTTAACAACCTGGGATATACCTCATCCGAGCATGCAGATTTATCCATTTTTAGGACTGTAAATTTGCTCATATCATCTCTCCCTACGTTAATTGACATGAATCTGCCTAACAACAGCAGTAGCCAGAATTTAGAAAGGGTGATGAGATGTGACATTCCAGTCACGAGATTAGCAGGGAGAATCAGGTATAAATAGCTATCAGGAAACAGCTCGCCCAGAGGATGAGCGATCAGTGGAGATATACTGACGCTAATTTTGAGTCATGGATTACGAGATGCAGACAGTCTAAATACACAAAGGGAAAAATCACAAAGGAATCGGGTATTATCAGAAAAAGTATTCCAGGGTATAATTACATGACTGAAAAACATACCGGTTAAGTTGTAATGGCTGTGCCAAATTCTCCCTCAGTATACCCAAACAGGCACCACAGTGTGGCGACTAGGGAGTTTCGCGGTAACTTCATTGTAGTGTTAATGTCAGTCTATCTGTGACACTAATAAGTTTTTATTTATCAGAAAGACTTAGGTTGCCAGCAAGCTAATTAACATCTTACAGCTGACTGGCCTGTTTAATAAAGAGCTGGAGAAACCAGTTTCTCAGGGGAGAGAGTCTGAGGGGCCATTTTAACATTTCTTAGTGACAAAGTATTGCAGGAACCTTCATAAAGGCTGTTCTGATATTTTTGTTGGACCAAGAAAAGATGTTTCCCAGATTTGATTGTTTGCTGTGTGTTGTGTAGTAACTATCAGATGGATTTGACTTAGGTTTAGGTTTAGTTTTGGGTGCTATGTGGGAACAGGAAATTCTTGAGCTCAGAGATCGCAGAACAGTAGGTAATTAGTATATAAATGGTATGTTTTTTAGTAATATAGTATGTTATAGCCTTGGTTATGTCTATTTGTCCTTTTAGGTTAATAAATTGTAATTGTTTTATAATGATTATTATATTGGGCTGATTATTCTCACTAGGGATTTCAAGTGATTCCTCACAACATTCCAAAGCTGTACACCACCCCAGCCTGATATTTCAAGTTGAAATGCCGTTGCAGATGGCATCCACATGGTCTGTGATATAATCTGCTTGAATATTTTGCAGTCCTCCACCCTCACGTCTACACCTGCATCGTCCTTTTCCATTGGGAAGGCTAATGCACAGTATTCATTGAGGACGTATCCATGTCTTCTGGTCTCTTCTCTCTCTCTCTCTCTCTCCTCCCCCCAACCACTACCTATTACTTTAGCTATGGTCTCTAATTGGCCTGAGTTATTCTCTTGCTCTTTATGTATTTCTGGGCGTTCCTTTATACTACCCAGCAAACCTCTCATGCACTCTCAACTTTCCTAATTTCTTCCTTAAGTTACGCTCTACGTTCTTTATACTCCTCTAGGGACTCTGCTCTATTAGCTTGCTGTATAGAATTATCTATATAAGAGTTCAGCAGAGAGGGAATCTCATGGAAACTTGCAAAATTTAACAGGGTTAGACAGGGTAGGTTCAGAAGGAATTCTCCTGGTGGTGAACTAGAGATCATGATTTGAGAATAAGGGCTAAACCTTTTAGAACTGAGGTGAGGAGAAATTTCTTCACCCAGAGTGTGATGAATGTGTGGAATTCACTATGTAGTTGAGGCCAAAATATTGTTTGATTTCAAGAAGTCATAGCTCTTGGGTCTAATGGAATTGAGCGATTATGGGGGGAGGAAAGCAGGATCAGGATATTGAATTCGATGATATGTCATGATCAAAATGAATAGTGAACCAGGCTGGAAAGGCCAAATGGCCTACTCCTACTTTCTATGAGCCCTTAGTATGTGCTGTAATTTTTTTCCTTAATTTTGCCTTTTTCCTTTGCGTTCTCTGGTCTTGGTCCCACCCTTTGTCTTTATGGAAACATATTTGCCCTGTATTGTGTCTCTTTCTTCCTTGAAGGCCTCTCACTGCTCTGACACAGTTTTACCTGCAAGTAGCTCTCCCAGCCCACTTGGGCTGGATCATCTCCGAACATAAAATTAGCCTTTCTCCAGTTAAGGCTAAGATAGATTTTAATGAAGGGAACTGAAGATTATTAGATCAGATATGATCTCACATAATGATGAAGCAGATGAAGAGCAGGCTGGATGACTGCTCTTACATTTTATGGCCTTAACTTTTATTCCCAAACTATACTTTTCCATAATTATCCTAAATGTAACTGAAATATGGTCAATATCTCCAAAATGATCATCAACTGATGTCTCCCAATTGCCTGGCTCATAGAATGTAGAACACTACAGCACAAACAGGCCTTTCAGCCCACAAGTTGCACTGATCATACCCATACCTACTAGGTCATAGAACTATCCGTAATTCCTAATCCCATTAAATCCCATGTACTCATCCAGAAGTCTTTTAAAAGATCCCAGCAAGTTTGCCTCTATCACCACCAACAGCAGTCGATTCCATTCACTCACACCCTCTGAGTGAAAAACTTAGCCCTAACACCTCCTCTGTATTTGCTGCCCAGCACCTTAAACCTGCGTCCTCCTGTAGCAATCATTTCAGCCCTGGGAAATAGCTTCCGAATCCACCCTATCTATTCCTCTCAACGTTTTATAAACCTCTATCAGGTCACCTCAACCTGTGTCTCTCCAGGGAGAAGAGACCTCGCTCCCTCAACCTATCTTCATAAGGCATGCCTCCCAATCCAGGCAACATCCTTGTAAAACTCCTCTGCACCCTCTCAATACACATCCTTCCTGTAGTGAAGCGACTAGACTGCGCACAGTACTCAAAATAGGGTCTGACAAGGGTCTTATAAAGTTGCAGCATTACCTCCTGATTCTTAAAGAAGTATGCACCATGGAGGAACTTTCCTCAGAGAAGACGACAGATTCTATGAATATTTTTTTGGCCAGGTTTTTCTAAACTGTGGTATCTATTTTGACAGAGGATGGTTATAGAGGCCTGTTTCTAGTAGTATTTCTAAGAGATCAGTGCACTGTTATGTAATATTTATGTTCATGTTTTGAATGAGAATTTAGTGGGCATGGTCAGTAAGTTTGTAAATAAAACCAAGACTGATGGTATAATAATAGGCTTAGAATTGTCCCTGCCCTTGTTGGACTGTGTATTTAAAGTTCCGGATGCCATTTATGAATTTCACACTCTCTACCTTGTGGGCAGAAACCACCCCAGTTAATGTTTGTGTAGTTAAAATTCCTTTCTTTGACTGCCTGTTATTTCTGCAATTTGATTCTCTATCTCTCCCTGTTTAAGGGCATGTAATACACGCCCAACAGTGTGTTTTTCCTTTTTGTACTTTTTTCTTAATTTAATGATCATTGCAAGATATCACCCCTCCCCACTGCTACAGTCAATTTCTTGATGTTGCCTTCCTCCATTACATTCGTACCATCTCTATCTCATCTGAATGCCTTGTAACCAGGAATGTTGAGTGACCAATCCTACCTAAAGTTAGCCAAATCTTGGTTTTAGCTATGATAATATAATCCTGTGTGGCTACCTGTGCTCTAATCTTGTCTGGCCTATTTCCCAGGCTCCTTGCATTTAAATATATTCCATTTAGCTTTGCTGGACTAATTTCTTACCTAGCCTTTAGTAGCAACAATATTTATATTGCTATTCTAGTTGAATTTCTGATCAGATTTTGTAATTACAGAGAAAGAAGGCAGGAAGAGATTATGTCTGTAGCAGAGACATACTGGTACTGTCATCAGACTGGTAATTCAATGGCCCAGGCTAATATTCTGGAACGTGTATTTGAATGTCACAACAGCAGGTAGAGTTTAAATTCAGTGAATAAATCTGGAATTTAAAAGCCAGCTTTAGCAGTAGTGACCATGAAAACATTGTCCATTTTCATAAAAACCCACTCATAAAGCTGCAGTACCCAATAAAACCTTGGTTCGACCGCATTTGGAATATTATGTGCAGTTCTGGTCACCACATTACCAGAAGAATGTGGAAACTTTGGCAAGAGTGCAAGGAAGGTTCACTATAATAGTGAGGGCATAGCGTATGAGGAGAGGTTGAATAAACTAGGATTTTTGTCACTGGAAAGACTGACGCTGAGGGGAGACATGACAGAAGTCTACGAGATTGAGGTATAGACACGGTGCCTAGTCAGATGCTTTTTCTGAAGGTAAAAGTGTCAATTACAAGCGGGTGCAGGTTCAAGGTGAGAGGGGGAAAGTTTTTAAGGGAGAAGAGCAGGATATGTTTTTCATGCAGAAGTGGTGGTGGAACCAGGCACATAAGCTATGTTTAAGAGCACCTGGATGAGTACGTGAATAGGGAATAAATAGAGAGATATGTCCGAATAGGGGAAGAAGGTTTATTTAGTTTAGTTAGGGCCCCACGATCAGCATGGGCTGAAAGGACCGAAGGCCAATGTTTGTGCTGTATTTTTCTTTGTTGCTTGTTTGTGTATTCTTTAAAGAACTCTGCACAGTCACCCAAAGCCGGAATTGAACCCGAATCCTTGATAGAGAGGCAGCAGCACAAGCCACTGTGCTGCCATGACATTCATTATAGCTTGTCAATCTGTAATAAAAACATTTATTCCTAATCTCTGCTTCCTTGTTAGTTATCCACGCTAAGATATTCTAAATCTTCTACCATGAAGCGTGGTACAAATGTTCAGCATTTTCCCCCTTTGTTTGTTTTGCATTATCAGTTCCCCAGATTCTTTAGAGAGCCAATACTAGCTTTGGTTATTCTCTTTCTCTTCAAATCTTGTAGGAGGAATTCTTGCTATCTTTTAAGTTACTAGCTAGCTTTCTCTCATTTGTATTTCTGCTTTATTTTTAGCCGTTCTTTGCTGTTCGTAGTCCATCCAGCATCTGACCACTAATCCGTCTTTGCAGAGTTTTGTATAGTGTTTCTTTCAATTTAATAGTATCCTTAACTGATTTAACCACAGATGATGCATACTTCTCAGCCTTTCTTACTGGGATAAATCTTTACTGAGTTATTAAACATTTCCTTAAGTCTGCCATTGCATGCCGAAGCTCTTATTTAGGTTTAGGTTAGAGGGTCATTGCTTTTTCTTAATTGGTCGGCGCAACATCGACGGCCGAAGGGCCTGTTCTGCGCTGTAATGTTCTATTATTAATAGAGCTACCCTGCTCCTTCGGTCATTCTGATATGTAAAATATCTTTCATTGATCTAGTCCCAGCAATGGTCACCTTTTAACCGTGTCCCTGCAATGTCTATCAGGTCGTAAACATTTAACACTTTGTGCTAATGCTTCATCCCTTTTGTTGCAAATGCTACGTGCATTCAGATGCCTTATCTGCTGGTGGACAGTTAAATTTTATGTTCCATCTTATCTGTAAATCTCTAATACTTGTGACCAGAATTGTTTCCCTTTATTTTGTCATTCATTTGGAGAACTCCTGGCCAGCTGTCTACTTTCCACTCTCTGTAAAACTCAACTCATCCAAAACTATTTTCCCATATTGTGGACATGACGTTGTCTTCACTCATTATCCCAGGATTCAGTATTGGCTTCTGCTCTGGCAGTAGGTAAACTTCAAAAATTCAAATTTGTTTTAAAATCGCTCTGTGACCTATTTCTAGCAAACACTCAAATCTCTGCAGTCCTACAATTAGAGTCAGAGGTATACAGCATGGAAACAAGCTCTTCAGCCCAACTTGTCAATGCTGTCCGTTTATTTTTACTCTAAGCTAGTCCCAATTGCTTGTGTTTAGCCCATATCCTCTAAACCCATCTTACCCATATAATTGTCTAAATGCATTTTAAAAGACAAAATTGTATACGCCTCGACTAAAAGTATTTCCCAGAGCTGAAACGGTCGCTAAGAGAGGACACAGGTTTAAGGTGCTGGGGAGCAAGTACAGAGGAGATGTCGTGGTAAGTTTTTCACTGAGTGATGGTGGGTGAGTGAGTGGAATCGGCTGCTGTCGGTGGTGGTAGAGGCGAACTCGCTGGGGTCTTTTAAGAGACTTCTGGATGAGTACGTGGGATTTAATGGGATCGGGTGTTACAGATATATCTATACCTACCAGGCCATAGAACTGATCGGCGCAACTTGTGGGCCGAAGACCCTATTTTGTGCTGTAGTGTTCTATGTCCTAAAACCTCTGGCAGCTTGTTCCAACACTCACCATCCTCTGTGAAAAATTGCCCCTCTGGGCACTTTTGTATCTCTCCCTCTAGCCTTAAACGTATACCCTCTAGTTTTAGACTCCCTTACCTTTGGGAAAAGATATTGTCTGTCTAGCTGATCTATGCCCCTCATTATTTTATAGATCTCTATAAGACCACCCTCAAACCTCCTACATGCGAGAGGAAAATGTTCCAGTCTATTCAGTCTTTCCTTGTAACTCAAATCATGAAGTCCTGGTAGAATTATATTAAATCTTTTCTGCATTCTTTCAATTGTAATAATATCCTTTCTAGTTCTAGCCTCGAGCACAGTGATTTTAATCACTGTACTCCTGGCTGCTATACTTGAAGCTGTCTTGGCTGTGAGCATTGCAATTCTTTCCCTAAGCCTCTCCACCTCTCTTTTAAGATCTGCCACCTTTAACCAAGCTGTTACTTTATCTGTCTTAATAACTTCTAATGTGGCTCCATACTAACTCTATTTGAAATGCTTCTGTGGAGAGCCCTGGGACTTTTAATGAGGTAAATAAAAAGCACTTATAAAAACCATTTTATACGTGGAAATGGCAGCCTTGAATCCAGATGCTCTCTGTCTCTATTTTTCTAAACACATCTATCCATCCTGTTCCATGTAGGTGTACACATTTATATTAAGAGCAGAAGTATCAACTTGACTTTGAGCATGCTCTGCCATTCAATAAGATCATAATTAATCTGATATTTCTGTTAACCCTTTTTACTTGTCACTGAGTTAATTGGAAGATTTGACCTGGATTGTTGTATTTGGGGTGTTCATTGTATAAGCAGACATTAATTTATTTCAAATTTGCTTTCTGCTTGCAGCTTTTCCATGGTTTGGCATGGACATTGGTGGAACTTTGGTGAAACTGGTTTATTTTGAACCAAAGGACATTACTACTGAGGAAGAGGAGGAGGAAGTGGAAAATCTGAGAAATATACGGAAATATTTGACCTCTAATGTCGCCTATGGATCCACAGGCATCCGTGATGTTCATCTTGAACTCAAAGATTTGACAATTTGTGGACGCAAAGGCAATTTGCACTTCATAAGATTTCCTACCCAGAACATGCCAGCGTTTATTCAGATGGGCAAAGCCAAACACTTTGCAAGCCTGCACACAACGCTGTGTGCTACTGGGGGCGGGGCATACAAATTTGAGCCAGACTTGCGCACAGTATGTACATCTTAATTTTGCTTTCCATGTATCAAAACTTGGTACTGTATTAAATTAATTTCTTACCTCATTTCAGGATTGAGGTGATTTAATTTGGAAATGAGATGTTCATTCACGAATACATTTTCTGCTTCAGTGATCCATGCTGGTAGATGAGGGAGTTCAAAATGTATAGGGATAATGTTTGATTATTTTACAAGTTTGTAAGCACTGATGGTGCCAAAATCATCAGTGTCTAAAATTCCATTATTTTTCTAACTATTAGACTCCTATCCTGAGGTATATGTGACTCTTGACTATGTCACTTTACTCAAATTCACCTATCCTTTGGATGTCTGGATTGGTCCTCCCATTATTTTAAGTATTAATATTTGAAATTTTTATTTTATACTAGAACCTAATGTTGGAAAATTGGAGGAAGAAACCTCTTTTATATTTTTTCTTGGTGCTTAACCTGGTTGTGTGTAATTTTTGTAGATTGTTAATCTGCAGCTTCGAAAATTTGATGAACTTGACTGCCTTATCCATGGAACAATGTATATTGATTCAGTCGGCTTCAACGGGAGTGCTGAGTGCTATTACTTCGAGCACCCAACAGATCCAGAAAGATGTCAGAAGGTGACATATGCTTTGGCCAATCCATTTCCGCTGCTGATGGTGAATATTGGTTCAGGAGTCAGTGTTCTTGCTGTATATTCAAAGGATAGTTACAGGCGGGTAACTGGCACCAGGTGAGTGACAGACATGTCAGAGTCATCTTGGAATGCATTTAAGACTAATTTTAACTAATTTTCTACACTGTGCACTAATTTAACTATTTTGAACAACTTGGAATCTGCCCCCTCATTATCCTAAAACTGATCCCTTGTCCTAGATTGCCCTACATCCTCTCCACATCTACTTTGTCAATCCCCCTTATCTTGTACTCCTCGATTTGATCTTCCCTCATTCTTTCTTCAAGGAGTACAGGCCTAAACTGCCTAATCTCTCAGTCAAATCACTCATCTCTGGAACTGATCTCTAAATCTCCTTTGAATCACTTCCAATGCAACTACATCTCTCTTCAATAAATTCAAGATTATTTATTAGTAACAGTTAAGGCTTACATTAACACAATAATGAAGTTACTGCGAAATTCGACTTGTCATCACACTGGAGCCCGTTCGGGGTCAAATGCACCTAACCAGCACATCTTTCAAATTGTGGGAGGAAACTGGAACAACCAGAGGAAACCAAAGGCTAATGGGATACAAGGACAGGTAGCTAGATGGATAAGTAACTGGCTTGGTAATATGAGACAGAGAGTAATAATGGAAGGGTGTTTTTCTAGCTGGAGGTCGGTCACTAGTGGTATGCTGCAGGGCTCGGTACTGGGACCTCTTCTATTTGTAATATATATAAATGACTTGGAAGAGGGAGTAAGTGGAGTGATCAGCAAGTTTGCAGATGATACAAAGATGGCTGGACTTGCGGATAGTGAGGAGCATTGTCAGGCGATGCAACAGGGCATAGGCTGGTAGCTTGGGCAGATAGATGGCAGATGGAATTCAATCCTGGTAAATGCGAGGTGATGTATTTCGGGAGGTATATGATAAAGGGTAGACCTAGGAACGCAGAGGGACCTGGGGGTGCAGGTGCACAAGTCTCTGAAGGTGGCAGAGCAGGTGGAGAAGGTTGCGAAGAAAGCATACGGTATGCTAGCCTTTATAGGAAGGGTATGAGTACAAGAGCTAGCCTTTAATGTTGCAGTTGTACAAAATGTTGGTTAAATCTTATTTGGAATAGTACGTCCAGTTCTGGTCAACTTACTACCGGAAGAACGTGGAGACTCTGGAGAGAGTGCAGAGGAGGGTTACCAGGATGCTGCCTGGTATGGAAGGTCTGAGTTACGAGGAGAAGTTAGGCAAATTGGGGCTGCTTTCCTTAGAAAGACTAGACTTAGAGGAGATCTAGTAGAGATATACAAGATTGAGGGGTATAGATAGAGTAAACAAACAGGGTTAAGCTTTTTCCTAGGATGGACTCAAATAGCATGAGGGTTCACGGGCTTAGGGTGAGGGGGGGAGTAAGGTATAATTTGGATGCTAGAGGGAGTTTTTTCACACAGAGGGTGGTGGGGGTAACGAACGCATTGCCAAGTAAAGTGGTGGAGGTAGACACTCTGGAGTTATTTAAGAGATACTTAGATGGGCGCATGAACAGAATGGGAATGGAGGGATATAGAAAACTGATTTAAAATAGGCATCACGAGCCTTGGGAGTTCCCTAGGAAGTGTGTAAATTGTCGATGACATTGATGTATTTGTTTTATCCTACAGGTACTTCGGTCAGCCTTGTCTAACAAGGGGCATACATGTGATGTGTCGTGAGAGGGGCTGCTCTTGGATTTTTTGAGTATCCTAGTGCCTCACGTCATTGGTGTACGCTTGACCTGGACCATTTGATTAGCAACTGCTGTGCTGTGCAGATACATGGATTTGGGCCTGTGTCTGTGGGAGTTTGCACATTTTCCCCGTGTTTGCATGGGTTTTCTCCGGTGCTCCGGTTTTCCTCCCACATTCCAAAGATGTGCTTTTAGGCTGATTGGCAAAACAAATTCTTCTTAAATTGTCAAGTTTGGTTTTTAATCCATAGATCTATAAACATGGACAGGGATCGCGGGTAAAGGTGGGAACATCGGGGTGGCGGCGTGGGATCGTTGGGCCGAAGGGCCTATTTCCTGTACTGTTTTGTTCTTTGAAACCCATGCAGATATGGGGAGAACATGCAAACTCCACATAGATAGTGACTCAAGCCAAGAATCAAACTTAGGTCCCTGCTGCTGTGAAGCAGTAGTGCTAACCACTGTGCCACCATGCTGCCGGTGCTGGCTGCCAGTAAGGGGATCAAAACTATATACATTCTTTTAAATGCGGACTCACTGATGTTTCGTAGAGAAGCAGCAGCATTTCACTACTTCTATGTTCTATTCCTTTAGCAAGAGAGAATGAATATCTTAATTGTTTTACTGTTCTGTTTAATATTTTATCTTCCATTGAGTAAGTCTAGTTATTGTGCCTCGATTCTTTTTACAGTTGGTGCCATCTTCATCCTTATTTTAAGCCTAATGACTTTTTTGCATTCCCATTTACTACTCCTGACCATTTTGATATTTCCTTTTTAAAAAAGCAAGGAGCAAGATACTTTCCCATACTTTTTCTTTGGGTACTATTTAATCTTCGTAAAACTGGTTTGAGAGGGACCAGTTGATTGTTCTTTGCTTAATTAGTTCTGCAACACTTAATGTATCGAAAATTATGTTGGTCTGCTAAAATAACTGATGCTCAATAAGATGTAATGGACTGTGAGTTCAAGAATATGAAACTAAAATGTTCAATAATTACTTGGAAGCTACATTTATCTTGCGATTCATTTTTGTTCATGTGCTGTGATAGATCTCAGTCAAATCCAGTAAGATCACCAACAATAGAAGTTGGCATCTTGCCAAAGTCCTGACTTGAGGTTACAGTTGATGCTTGCTCAAATGGTAGGAAGTTGCTGAAATTCTAAGTAAAATTTGGATATCAGATTATTTAATACAAGGAAAATGGTGAATTGGAAGAAACTGTAATTCAGCAGTTGACTCCTTTTGCTATCCATACATGCAGTGTTACAGATCATAGCTATGGCATTTTTACCTTCTGTTTAATTGTTTACCCTACTCCCCCAGTGTAAGCATTAACTCCCCCTCCATTTCCCTCAAATGGTAGCAGTGTGTATCATCCATTGGATGCACTGCAGCAACTCGCGAAGCCTCCCCAGACAGCATCTCCCAAATCATATGAGGGCAAAGAGCAACAGACGCATGGAAATAACACCATTGATACGTTACACAGCATTCTGATTTGGAAATATGTTGATGTTATTTCGCTATTGCTGGATCTGAAATGCTGGAACACCCTAACAACACTGGATTTACCTGCACCACACTGATTCCAGTGGTTTCGGAAGGCACTGTCTCAAAAATAATTCTTGATGAACAACAAATGTTAGTCTTGCCTGTGATGCACTTATCTGAGAACAAGCTTTTAAAAAAAGAAAAAGCTACCCGGCCTGCTGACTGATTTATGCACATCACTGGTGAAAAATTCTTCAATGTGTCTCTTGAAAAGAATCTATTCTTGTCTGTTCCTGGCAGCCTTTTTCATTGGATGTTGGTTGCACAGTCAGCATTTGTTGTCCTTCCCTAATTACCCTTGCTTATCCATTTCAGACAACATGTAAAAGTCAACCATATTGTTGTGGATTTGGGAGTGTAAGGTGGCGGATTTTATTCTCCGATGGATATTAGTGAACCAGATTGATTTTTGAGAAAACCGACAAAGGTTTCATGGTCATTAGCTTTCAATTTCATTTGTTAATTGGTGTCCTCAGAGCAAAAGAGTCACGGGGATATGCAGCATGGAAACAAGCTCTTTGGCCCAATTGACCAGGTTTTCCAAACTGAATTAGTCTGATTTTGCCTGTGTTTGGCTCATGCCTAAATCTTTCCCATCAATATACTTGTCCAGATGTCTTTTTAAATGTTATTGTGCCTGCTTCTGTCCTGGTAACATTGTTATAAATATTTTTTTGCATCCATCCAGTTTAATAACACCCTTCTATAGTAGGACAATCAGAATTGTATGCAGTATGCCAAATGTGGCCTCACCATTGTCACGCACAGTTGTAGCCTTACGTCTCAATTCCTGTACTCAATGCTCTGACCAATGAATCATAGAACCCGACAGTGCAGAAGGAGGCTAGTTGGCCCATTGAGCCTGCGTCAAGAACAATCCCATCCAGAACCTCTGTCCTTAACCCCATGTAATTATTCTGCTAATCACCCTGACACTAAGGAATAATTGAGCATGACCAATTAACCTAGTTTGCATATCTTTGGATTGAAGGAGCAAACTGAGACCAGTAGGAAACCCATGCAGACATGGGGAGTGTGCGAACTTTACCTGGAAAGTGACACGAGGCCCTGGCACTATGAGGCAGCGGTGCTACCCAGAATAAGTGTGTCACAGTAGTTTGGGCCTTTGGATTATCAGTCCAGTGACGTTACAAGCAAGACAGATCTCCCCCATGCTTATTACTTTGAATATTTTGCAGGATTTAATATTGCCATTTACTTCAAAATGCAATTGAATTTTTCTGCTCAGACATTAAAGTCTTAACTGCATTTGTATTTGCAAAATCTTTACTTTGGCTAAAGCACAATACAAATACTTGAAACCTTATTTTGAAGATACAAATAATTCACGACATTGCCCTTCATGGCTTGTGCACAACTAATTATTTAACTGTGAAACTGTTTTTAATGTCATTTGCAGAATGCCAGTACAACCTGTACGTGACAGCATGTAACGGGCTGTTCTGACCCAGGAAAGATATGTTCTAGATCGTCAGTTGACCAGAATGTAACCTCAAATCTCTAAATCTGAGTAATACTTTCCCTATCTGCCACAACCGCCACTGTTTGTTGGTAACTCTCGTCTTTGTCTCATTACTTTGTTTCATCAGAATGTGCCTGTTACTGGTAAAGTTGTCTATACTTTAATCTCTAATTGATTTCCCTCTGAAATTAGGATTCCACTGTCCTTCAATTCAGTTAACAGTTTCTTCTTTGTCCTCGCATTTCTGGTTGTGCCTATCTCTTTACCTATCTCAAACCAAGCACTATCCCATAAATTAAGTAAAACCAAAAGAAAAATTGCTGGAAAGTCTCGGCAGCATCTGTAAAGAGAGAAAAAATAATGTTTGTTTATTAGTCACAAGTAAGGCTTACATTAACACAAATGAAGTTACTGTGAAACTCCTTTAGTGCCACACTCAGGTGCCTGTTTGGGTCAATGCACCTAACCAGCAATTCTTTCAGACTGTTGAATGAAACCAGAGCACTTGGGAAAAAGCCACACAGATACAGGGAAAACGTGCAAACTCCATACAGATTGTGTCACAAGCTGGGAATTGAACCCAGGTCCCTGGCGCTGAGAGAGGGCAGTGTTAACACTCTCCTACTGTGCCACCCAATTAAATTTCTAATAACTTGATTGTCTAACTGCCTTTTTTTGTTTTGTCTCTGCTACCAGTATGACTGGTGATCAGGGTTGTGATGTTTGGTTATGAAGGTTTATCAAAGACTAATCTATGATTCACTGACCCTTATTGGTGGCAATCTTTAAACGTAACCAAGCAAGATTTGATATATTACAGTTTCATTCATTGGATGTGGTTATTGCCCATTTTTAATTGCCTTTGAACTGAGTGTCATGTTTGGCCATTTCAGAAGGCAGTCAAGAATCAACCACATTGCTGTGGACTGAGAGTTGCACGTAGGCCAGGCCAGACCAGATTGTGAACCAGATGGTTCTTGTGTCAATCGGCAGTTAGAAAACATGGTCCCCATTATCATTTTAATTACAGATGTTCGCTGAATTCTATGTTTACCATCTGCTGTAGTAGGATTCGAACTAGGGCCCCCAGAGCATTACTCTGGATCACTGGTCCCATGATGATATTGCTATGTCATCACCTCCCCCTCAGTATCCAAGCCTTGGTTAGCAAGATATAATAATTATATTGCCCATTGTTCCTTGTGTAAATAAAAAGGCACGTAACAAGCACTTGCCATCCTTGCTTGTGCTCCAATTCTTGAACTCTCCTACGTTTTCCCTAACCTTTGAAAACAATTAATTTCTAGACCAATAATTAAGATGTTGGCTGCAAGTTATTACACAATTTGGGTGGCACAGTGATTAGCATTGCTGTCTCGGAGTCGGGGATCAATTCCCAGCTTGGGTTACTGTCTGTTTAGTCTACATGGATTTCCTTCAGGCGTCCCAGTTTCCTCCCACATTGTGAAAGACATGCTGGTTAGATGCGTTGGCCATGCTAAATTCTCTGTGTACCCGAACAGGAACCAGAGTATAGTGACGAGGGAATTTTCACAGTAACTTCTTGCAGTGTTAATGTAAGCCTACTCGTGACACTTTTAAACTTTAATAAAACATAGAACATTACAGCGCAGAACAGGCCCTTCGGCCTTCGATTGCGCCGACCAATTAGGAAAAAGCGAAGACCCTCCAACTAAACCATTCCCTTTTCATCCATAAACGCCACCAAACTTGGCGCATCTACAACTGCTGCAGGCAGGGCATTCCATACCCTAACCACCCTCTGGGTAAAGAACCTACCTCTGATATCCGTCCTGTAACTACCACCGCTTAATTTAAAGCTATGTCCCCTCGTGCTAGCTTTCTCCATCCTAGGAAAAAGGCTATCACTGTCCACCCTATCTAAACCTCTAATCATCTTATATGTTTCAATAAGGTCTCCTCTTAGCCGCCTTCTTTCTAACGAAAACAACCTCAAATCCCTCAGCCTCTCTTCATAAGACCTGCCTCCATACCAGGCAACATCCTGGTAAACCTCCTCTGTACCCTCTCCAATGCCTCCACATCTTTCTTATAATGTGGGGACCAGAACTGCACACAATACTCCAAGTGCGGCCGCACTAGAGTTTTGTACAGTTGCAACATGACGTTGCGGCTCCGAAATTCAATCCCCCTACCAATAAAAGCTAAGACTCCATATGCCTTCTTAACAACCTTATCGACTTGATTGCCAACTTTCAGGGATCTATGCACATATACACCAAGATCCCTCTGTTCATCAACACTATTAAGAGTCCTACCATTAGCCCTATACTCTACACATTTGTTATTCCTGCCAAAGTGAATTACCTCATACTTTTCCACATTAAACTCCATTTGCCACCTCTCGGCCCAGCTCTGCAACTTGTCCAAGTCTCTCTGCAAACTATAACACCCCTCTTCACTATCTACCACTCCTCCGACTTTGGTGTCATCCGCAAATTTACTAATCCATCCTTCAATACCCTCATCCAGATTTAAAGATTTAAACAATATGAACAACATTGAACAAAAGGAACAACATGTTTATAGGACCTTGTTTTAGTTAAGGTTTCAGTTGAATAACTGCTGAGTTTAATTGTTTCATAGGAATTTGGAGCTGATGTAGGCACATTCAGCCCTTCAAGCCTTCTCTGTGAAGTTATCAGTGTAGCGATGACAGCACTACATGTAGTGTCTTTGTCAGCTTAATTATTCTGACTGAAGACACCATCTCCTTTTCCCTATCTCAAGCCAAGACACAAATCTTCACTTAACACATTCAAATTGTGCCTCATCTGTTAGCATTGGCTTGTGCTTGTTCTGTACTTACCCATATTATCTTTAAGTAGCCACTTCTTGCCATGTTTTGCTCCCCTAATGTTACTTGCACCAACAAAACACACGTATGCTCTTCTCTCTACCTCTAATATACACTACTATATACAAAATACAATATAGAAACTCCCTACATTTCCTTTAACAGCACCTTCCAAATCCACAACCACTACTAACTAGAAGGGCGAGGGCAGCAGGCAATTGGGAGTGCGATAATCTGCAGGTTATTTCCAAGCCACCCACTATGTTGACTTGGAAAAATATTGCGTTTCTTTCACTGTCGCTGGGTCAAATTCCTGGAATTTCCTCCCTAACAGCACTGTGGGTATACCTACATAACATGGACTGCAGTGATTGAAGGTGGCAGCTCACGGAGACAATTCAAGATGGGCAATAAACCCTGGTCTAGCAAGTGATACTCGCACCCCAAGAAATTATTTTCTAAAAAAAGATTGAAAGGAGATTTTTTTTTTATTGTGGGACATCGCTGGCTGGCCAGCATTTATTGCTCATCTCAAGTTGCCCTTGAAGGTAGTCGTGAGCTGCCACTTTGAATTGCATGCAATCCATGTGTTCAAGGTTGACCCACAATAATGTTCAGGAGGGACTTGCAGGATTTTAACCTAGAGAAGGAATGGTGATATATTTCCAAGTCAGGACAGTGAGTGGCTTGGAGGGGCATTTGGAGGTGCTGATGTTCCCCACGTATTTGCTGCCTTTGCACTTCTAGATGGAAGTGGTCAAACGTTTGGAAGATGATGCCAAAAGATCTTTGAATTGCTGTGTGCATCTTGTAGATAGTACACACTGCTGCTATTGAGTATCGGTGGTGGAGGGAGTGGAAATTTGTAGATGTGGTACCAGTCAAGCAGGCTGCTTTGTCTGAAATGGCATCATGCTTTTTGAGTGCTATTGGAGTTGCACCCACCAAGCAAGTATTCCATCACATTGCTGTCTTGTGCCTTGTAGATGGTGGACAGGCTTTTGGGGGGGTCAGGAGATGAGTTACTCACTGTGGTATTCCTAACCTCTGAAGTGCTCTTGCAGCCTCTATTTATGTGGCGAGTCCAGTTGAATTTCTGATCAATTGCAACTCAGGGATTTTGACAGCTGGGGATTCAGTGATGATGTTGCCTGCCACACAGTCTGTTTTAACCGTTATGGTGGACAAATAACTATGAATAGACGTCTTATTAGTGCAACCAATATTTATTTAAACCCACAAATCAATACCACCCACCCAACCAACAATAAGTTAACATAAGGAAAATACTATAGTTCAAGTCTAATATGAGACCGTGACATAACTTTGTGTGACTGGCAAGTACCCAAGCAGATATTGGCCTTTATCTGTGCACTGGTTTTGGTAGTTGTCTGCGTAGTCTGGCCTTTTGGTCTGATCTGGTGCTCTGGCTCTGGTCTTCCTTCCTTCACAGGTGTGATGGCTGTCCTCATCCTGGCGCTGGTTACCATTGTTGTAGATCGTTTGTGCGGTCAGAGAAAGATTTCTTGTTGCGCAGCATCCTTTTATACCCCGTTGGATTTCACAGCCCTTTGGCCATTGCCAATCATTTGATCAGGATTTGATTCCCTGATCGATAAGAGTCCAATCAGATGCTGCCACATCGATCTCTGGGTGTGTCTCCAGTGGCCATGTTTGTAAGTGCTGGAGACACAGGTGACATGCCATCCTCCTAAATAAGAAGATACAGTGCTCTTATATCTGGTACACAACTCAGTGTGACCAGAAAGTGTCTCTCATCCTGTAGATGAAACGACCCTGTGTGACTATGAAGTCTCTTTCATCCTAGAGCTGACCCATATTCTGTTTATTCACTCATCAGGTTTGCAGCCTGTCATTTTAATTCTTGCTCAATTGTCCCAGAGTGCTTTGAAAATTTCCATTTTAGATGGCCTGTTTGACCACAGTGGTTACACCATTGCATGTCAAGGGATAGTTAGTCTGTCTACTTAGGACATTTGAATAAGTTAGACAAGGAAAAACTATTCTGTTGGCTAATAGGGCAAAACTAGGGAAAACAAGTTTGAGTTTTGCCCTGGCATCCCTTGCCCAAATGTGATGACATGGCTCATCTGGCCGTGTGAGTGTTGGAAACAATTAGTTCATCAGGAAGTTGGATTGACACTTGACAATTAACTTTTAGAGCTAGGGTAGTGAGATTGGATTGTTCAAAAGATAGCTGGCATATATGTGGTGACTTCCTTCTGAGCTATAAATAATGACTGTTTAACTTCTAAAAGATCTTGATACACTGTACAAATCCCTCTGTTGGCATTGACCCATGCCACCATTGTAACTTCCCATCAGTTATCGTTTCACATCCTAGAGCTCTTAACCTGTGCAGCCTCCATCCATCCCAACACCTCAGCCCTGTTCACTAAGCCTCATGTTTTATCCATGCTTTTGCATTGTTCATAACTCTCTTTCCCTTTCCAGCATCTTTTTCTCATTTTATAAGATAGTTTGTGCACTCTGCATCCTGAGGGGCCTTCTCAGAATGGATGTGGAGAGGATGTTTCCTCTTGTGGGAGAATCTGGAACTGGGTTCATTCAAAAAATAACTGGTTGCCTATTTAAGAAAGCTGAAGAGAAATTGTTCGAGTTTTTGGATCGCTCTTCCTCAAAGTGGAAGCAGAGCCTTTGAATATTTTAATGGTAGATTCGTGATGAGCATAGAAAATAGGAGCAGAAATATGCCATTCAGCAAATCGAGCCTGTTCTGCCATTCGATATGATCGTGGCTGATCCTCTTGTCTTGGCATTTTGCAAACCAGATTCTGTGAACTAGATTTAGAAACTTGGTTTCATTCCCACCGTGGCTGATGATGAAATCAGAATTTTTTTTTAGAAAAAAAAATCAGGAATTAAATTTCTAATTCTGACCATGAAACCATTGTTTGTAATAAAAACCCATCTTGTTTCACGAATGCCGTTTAGAGAAGGACATTGTCACATGCAAGATCTGGGGTGGGGGGGTGGAGTTGAGAATGAAAGGATGGATTAGGCCCCACATGCCTCCCTCAGGAAATTCTAGCTTTCGGATGAGAATAGGATAAGCATCTGGAGGGAAAGAGTTGGTATTATACTTGTAGAGAGCAAGCAGAAACATGACTGGCTGATTAGCCCTCTGTGTTGTAACCATTTTGGGATTGCATAATTCTCTCAATCTGTTGGTGTTGAAACATTCGCTGCTGTTCGCTAAAGGTAGTTCAAGTTGGCCAATTGCACATGTGTGCCAAGGAAGTGGTGAACTATGTGGGGCAAGACTCAATGATTGCACTCTCCTGTTGGTTGATAACATACCACTAGGGGGTGCAAGTGTTTTAGTGGATGTATGTTGTTAAAAATATTTGTTTTGCTGTCACTTGGAAAATGGAATGGAAAATAATTGGCCTCTCTTAACCTGACTTTTGGAAATATCCTTTCAGTCTTGGAGGTGGCACCTTTCTTGGTCTATGCTGTCTGCTGACTGGTTGCTCAACCTTTGAGGAAGCACTCGAAATGGCATCATGTGGAGAGAGTACAAAGGTGGATAAATTAGTAAGAGACATCTACGGTGGGGACTATGATAAGTTTGAGCTTCCAGGCTGGGCAGTGGCCTCTAGGTGAGTATATTTTTACTATCTGCTTTTTAAACTTATGTTTCTTGGCTTAGCTAGTGTGATGTGTTGGTTTCTCAAAAGGAAAAACTGGGCTGAATCTTAACACCCAATAATAGGGGAATTGGTGTTACCAGATGTTAAAGTAAATTGTGAATCAGAGGAATAGCCTGAACAGGGGAAGCTGGTAATGAGATTACCTATGTCATTGTATTAACCGTGGACAGCCAGGTCTCCCCAAGCCTTGGGGAACCTCTCAGCTTGAAGGAAGTCATGTGGGATAATTACACTGGAGATCCCCACTTCCAAGATATTTTCTTTGCTTTTAGAATAGGGAACATAATGTTTTTTGATCCATTGTGTAATATGTTTATATAACTTTAGATCTTTGTTGCGGACTTTACCTAAATGATGCTTAATTGAATTCCAGCTCTCTCCATTTTATTTTGTCTATGCTGATTTATCCTGAAGTATGTAGTATGGTTTTTTTTGTTAATTTGACCTGTCTATTACCACCTTTCCCATTCTTTGCATGTGAGCCAGAGTCTTGTGTGGTAGAAAATTATGTGACTCTGGCAGACGTCACAGCTAACCCAAATTCTATTTCAGCATATGCACTGTCCAGTGAGGATTAATCTGTATCCATGACAAGTAGGGAAATGTTTTATTTCTCTTCTATTTTCTGTTCCTCTTCCTCTTCCTCTTTTTTTCTTCTTTCCTGCTCTGGTGGCCACATTATAAGAAAGATGTGGAGGCATTAGAAAGGGTGCAGAGGAGGTTTACCGGGATGTTGCCTTGTATGGTAGGAGGATCTTATGAGGAAAGGCTGAGGCACTTGAGGTTATTTTCGTTAGAGAGAAGATGATGGAGAAGTGACCTAATTGTGGCATACAAGATGATCAGAGCGTTAGGGTGAATAGTGAGAGCCTTTTTCCTTGGATGGACATGGCTAACACAAGGGGACATAGCTTTAAATTAAGGGTAGTTATGGGATGGATGTCAGAGATAGATTCTTTACTCAGAGGGTCATAAAAGTGTGGAATGCCCTGCCTGCAGCAGTTGTGGATTCGCCAAGTTTAAGGGCATTCAAATGGTCAGTGGATAGACATATGGATGACATTGGAATAGTTTAGGTTAGAGGGTCACTAGATTGTTGCACCGACCAGTGGAACCATCGAGGGCCGAAGAGCCTGTACTCGCTGTAATGTTCTATGTTTTATTTGCGCAATACACATGGTTTTTCAAAGGTTATCATGCATGCACTCAGCTGACTCAATGCTTAGGTAAATTATAATTTCATGCTTTACATTTTTTTGTTTTCTCCTTCAGCTTTGGAAATATGATGAGCAAAGAGAAACGGGAAGCAGCGAGCAAAGAAGATTTAGCTAGAGCTACTTTGGTCACCATCACGAACAACATTGGCTCCATAGCCAGGATGTGTGCATTAAATGAGGTTGGAACTTAATTTGGAAGTCCTGTTAAATGTATTCCAAAGGAGAATTGGTGCATGGTTATCTTCTGTTCTGAGAGCTTTTAAATGTGTATATATTAAATTGTCCCTTAGTTAATGGCTAACAAAAGACATTAGTTGCTTTTTGCAGTTCAAGCCATACACAAAGGGAAATGTTACTAAACTAAATATTATAAAAATACAATTCCTATGGCATTGATGGAGGGAAAAATTAAATGCTTAAATCATGCAGCAGGCTGAAAATTTGCTCAGATTGTACTGCACCTTCTGAAAGACTGTTTGCCACATGGGAGGAAATGATGCTTTGTGTTTTCAGCTTCTTTACAGTGCTGCCTTGTAGCATCCAGATCAAGCAGCATTGTACAGGGCTATGAAAGCACTAAGATCTATACTGCAAGTGAAAATGTTTTTCTGCCTTTAGTAGTTTGTATCTGAATTTAGACCTTTCAGAAATAGTGATAAATCAGTAATGTAATGAAGTTGTAAGCAATCAATAATAAAAGTATTATATTTATTTTAATCTACAGATGTACAAACCTGCAAAATTGTAGTCCATTGTTATAACATATTGAAGGGTGTTTTCTTATCATAGTTTCAGACTTGTACTTCAGTCGTTTAGCAGCATCTACTCAGAATGCTATATTTTATTGATTACTGATGAGCATGTTCAATTTTAAATCTCCTCCATCAGTCCAGGATATCTCTTAGCTTAATCAACATTTTAAAAAAAGTTATTCTCAGTTTCTGTTTTATTCATTCATGCGAAATGAGTGTCACTAGCTTGGTCAGCATTTTTTGCCCTTCAACTTTCAGGGGCATTTAAGAGTCAACCACATTGCTATGTATCTGGAATTGATTATAAGCCAGACCAGGTAAAGATTTCCTTCCTTCAAGTCTCAGATGGTTTTTACAACAATCTTTTCAAGCTCATCATTAGATCTTTATTCACATTCCACCATTTGCCATGATGGGATTTGAACCTAGAGCCCCAGAGAATTATCTTATGCCTCTGAATTACTAGTCTAGCGACATTTACTACTACATGTCACCACCTCTGTATTAATATGTCAAGAGAATATAATATGTTATTATGGTGAGACTAGCAAGGCAATATGAAATGAGGGTGCAATTCTAAAGTGAGTGGGAACCAAGAGATCTGGAGTTATATCATTGAAGATGCCAGGACAAATTGAGAAAGTGATTCATAAAACTCCTGGAATCCTGCAGTTTACAAATAAGCGCATAAAGTGATGCTGTAAAAGAAAAAAAAAATGCTTAGGGCCAACTGGAATATTGTGTCCAATTTTGGCACCACACTTTAAAGAAGAATATAAAGACATTAAAAGTGCAGAAAAGAGTTGCACTAACAGTTCCAAGGATGATGTGGAATGACTGAAGAAGCTTGGGCTGTTTTTCTAAGGAGAGAAGGTTGAGAGTAGATTTGAAATTGAGGTTCTGGACAGAATAGATAGGGAGAAACTGTTCCCAGTGGTGTAAGGGTTGAGAACCAGAAGAAAGCCAAGGCACAACAGGAATAACGTCTTATATAGTGAGCAGTTAGCATCTGGAATATTCTGCTTATGTGTGTGTGGTGGAGGCTTTAAAGAGAGATGTATTTAGGAGAGAATTTTTCAGGGCTGCAGGGAAAGGGTGGGGATGGAACTAGCTGAGTTCATTTCGCAGATTGCAGATGTGTATACTGGGCTAGATAGTCACACGATAATCATTGATTTTGTTTTCATCTGCCTTAATTCTTTCCATTTTGAATTATTATTCAGGATTTCCCTGCAACTCTTTAGCTAATACAAGAATGTGTTTGCACTAGTAGAGATACAAATGGAAATTTGTCAGGATGTTGACTATGATGAAGCTTTTGAGCTATAAGGCAAGACTGGATAGGCTTAGATTGTTTTTTTTTCAAGCAAAGAAAGTTACGAGGGGACATAATTGAGGTATTTAAGATTGAAGGCTATGGACAGATTGAATAGAAAGCAGCTGTTTCCCTTGGTTGAGGGGTCAATCATAAGAGGGCATTGTTTTAGGGCGAGGAGGAAGAGATTGAGAAGATTTGAGAAAAAAACATTTGGGGGTGGTGGGAATCTGGAAACATAGAAACTAGAAGCAGGAGAAAGCCCTTCAAGCCTGATCTACCATTCATTTTGATCATGGGTGATCATCATATTCAATATCCTGATTCTCACCCCATCATCATTTCACTTGATCTCTTTAGCCCCAAGAACTATATCTAATTTTGCCTTGAAATCAGGCAACGTTTTAGAATGCACTGCCTGGGAAAGTAGTAGAGGCTGGAACCTTAACCTTGAAAAAATATTTGGATGAGCACTTGAAATAAACATTCAATGATATGGGACAAGTGGAGGAAAATGGGTTTTGTGCACCTTTAATGGTGCTTATTGTCAGTGCAGACTCAATGGGCCTTTTCTGCATGCTGTGACTCTGACTATATGATCCCATTCTTCACCTGGTTTGTACGTGGAGGTAATACATGAAAGAACTTAGGGCTGACCAGCAATCAGATCTATGGAATGGCTCAAGTATCAATCCATGTGAATATCCATCATTTGCCATTGGCAGATCAGGATGAGAGTTTCTCTCATGGCTTTCCTCATGCATTATATTTACACTTCAGAACTCATTCTGAACTGCTTTGGTATTACTATTACATTTAAGTTTTTCATAGAAAATTACAGCTCAGAAACAGGCTTTTTGGCCCTTGTCTATGCCAAACCACTTTTTTGCCTAGTCCCACTGACCTGTACTTGGACCTCCACACCCCTCTTATCCATGAACCCGTTCAAGTTTTTTTTAAATGTTAAAAGTGACCATGCATTTAGTACTTTATCCAGCACTCATTCCACATTCCCACCACTCTGCGTGAAGAAGACCCCTTGCCCCCAGTATTCCCTTTAAACTTTTCTCCTTTCACCCTTAAGGCATGTCCTCTGGTTTTTTCCATTAGAATGATTTTTCACAAATCCTTTTATCTATTAACTCATTGTCTGGATTTTGCATCAACCCTTCTGTAATCTTATCTAACCTTATGGTTCAATCTTAACTGTTCAACGTCAATTTCAACCTTGGGGTATGAAGGGAGGGAAAGCATCCGCAAAATTCCTTTTCTGGTAAAACTTGATGCCCTTTGCTCCATTTTGATTCCCCTTTTCAACTCACTTCCCCCTTCATATATTTTGTCATTTTTCTTAGCCCTTCCACCAATGTCTTTAGGTGGCAGTTTCTTTGTGTTGGCGTACAACAACTGAAAAATACAAATGTTTATTCTAAGTAATATTGGAAAGCTTGCATTTTAAAATTATGTAATTTGTCCTTTTTGTGTGTGACCTGTTTAAAATGGTTCACCTTCACTGACTTATTATTTGGATAATTGGGAAGTTTGGTGCTTTATTTTAAATCTAGGCACTAAATGCTTTTGCTCATTTTAAAAATATTTTGCAATCTAATTGCAAACTTATTTTGACCTAAGGGTTGTAATTCATTATTGGTTTTTGTTTAGAACATTAACACAGTGGTGTTTGTCGGTAACTTTCTAAGGATCAACACTTTGTCCATGAGATTACTGGCCTATGCGTTGGAATACTGGTCAAAAGGGCAATTAAAAGGCCTTTTTATGGAACATGAGGTGAGTTTAAGTCCTAATTATTTTGATTACATTCAAAGGTTATTAATGTTTCCAGTTGTGACCATATCTGGTGCATTGTCATGCTAACATGCTTCACTACACAATGAGTACAATTCCCTATGTAGCAGCATCCTTAATCTAGGTAGGTGCCTGTTTTATTTCTTTAGCATCTAGAACCATAGAAAAGCTCCAGCATGAAAGGAGACCATTCTTCCCATCTTGTCCATGCCAACTTAAGGACATCCAGGTGCCCTTTCTAATTCCATCTTCCTACGCCCCTGTAGCTTACAGCACTTAAGATGCAGATTCGGGTACTTTTTAAGAGTTTAGAGTCTCTGCCTCCATCAGTAACCCAAGAAGCAAATTCCAGACATCATCCTACCTTTGCACAAAAAAGAATTCTTTCTTGTATCCCCACTATACCTCACTGCCATTTTGGCAGGACTAATGGGATGAAGCAATATAATATCAAGAGTAGGAGTCTTGGCAGTGTTGAGGAGCAGAAGGATCTTGGTGTCTGGGTCCATATGTCTCTTAAATTTGCCCCGCAAGTGGAGGATGTGGTCAAGAAGACATATGGTGTACTGGCCTTCATTAATAGAGGGATTGAGTTTAGGAGTCGGAAGGTAATGCTGCAACTTTATAAGACCCTTGTCAGACCCCACTTGGAGTATTGTGTGTAGTTCTGGTTGCCTCACTATAGGAAGGATGTGGAAGCTATTGAGAGGGTGCAGAGGAGATTTACAAGGATGTTGCCTGGATTAAGGGGCATGCCTTATGAAGATAGGTTGACAGAGCTAAGTCTCTTCTCCCTGGAGAGACGAAGGTTGAGAAGCAACCTGATAGAGGTTTATAAGATGTTGAGAGGAATAGATAGAGTGGATTCTCGGAGGCTATTTCCCAGGGCTGAAATGGTCGCTACAAGAGGACACAGGTTTAAGGTGCTGGGGGGCAAGTATAGAGGAGATGTTAGAGGTAAGTTTTTCACTGAGGGTGGTGAGTGAATGGAATCTGTTGCCATCAGTGGTGGTAGAGGCGAACTTGCTGGGATCTTTTAAGAGACTTCTGGATGAGTTCATGGGATGTAATGGGATTGGGAGTTACAGATAGTTCTATGGCCTGGTAAGTATAGATATGATCGGCACAACTTGTGGGCCGAAGGGCCTGTTTGTGCTGTAGTGTTCTATGTTTTCCCCTCAAATTTGGAGCCCTCTAGCAAATCACCCTTCAAGAACCTATCCAATCTCTCATCGCAGTTACACTTTTTTAACCTTGGCAACATGCTTGTAACCACCAATTGGCCCACTGAATTTGCATAAAGGCTTTACCTTGTTCAGAAGGGGTGGCTGTGTCACAAGTTTAAATCCAGATAAATGGCAAGATCAAAAAAAAACAAAAATACAGCAACACTTTGATCCTGACGTAAAAGCAAAATACTGCAATTGCAGTAAAAGATCCTATTCCTATACTCAAATCTTCTTGCTATGAAGGCTGATATACCATTTGGCTTCTTTACTGTCTGCTATACCTGCTCGTCCTTTCAGTGACTGATGCATGAGAACACCAAGGTCACCAACCAGCATGACTCCTCAAGAAAAATGAATAGCTGGTGATTCCCCTCATTATACTCAAACCTCTGTGGCTAATTGGCTGTTAGGTATCAGGCAAAGTAAGGTGCTTTATAAATACAGCAACCCACCTCTAGGTAGCCTTACGTGTAATTCCTAAATGCAGAGGATGAGTTATGTCACAACATTGAAGAGTTCTAAAAAAAAGTTCTTAATCTCCTGTTTGTAAAAGATGCATTGTAAATTCCAAAACAAAATTAGAACATGCATAAAGCCTACTTCGCTGTACAGTTTCATGTTTAAATTACTTGGATCCTCTCACTGCTCTGTAGTTGGTCACTGATGTGCTGGAACAGACCATGGCTGGTCTTTGCCTAGCTCTTCCAGCCTGAAATCATTATGGACACTGTCCAAACTATAGATATCTCAAATTTATTTAGAATTCTGTGTGCTATTTATAAGCAAATAGTTTCCCAAAATTATTTGTCAATAGTTTCCCAAAACAAAATCAGGTGAATAATTTAAAACTTGTGCTCTCTAACTTGACCATCTGTTCTGTTTGTCTGTTTTGTGTGTTTGCAATAGCTAGATATGTATTTAAAAAGTTTGTTCCTGAAGGGTGATTTTCCATATTTGAAGGATTTGCTTTTCTTTGAACATAGCAGACCCATCATCGAAGTAAACTGTGTCCTTGTAGATAAATCACAAAAAAAGTTACCCATGCAGGAAGGTTGTTGGCTCTTGGGAGAAAAGAATCAAAGAAGATGGTGAGGGGAAGGTAGGATCAGGTTACTGAATTGGATGATCAACCATGATCGTCAGTGGTGGAGCACGTTGGAAGGATGAATGATCTATTCCTGCTCCTATTTTCTATATTACACGGGATGGGGAATCTAGAACAAGGAAGCTTTTTAAAAAAAAAAGACATCTCCCACTTAAGGTACAACTGAGGAGGAATTTCTCCTGAGGGTCGTTAATCTTTGCAGCTGTCTTCTACAGAACAATAGAGGTTGGGCTGTTGAATATATTCAAACCTGGGTTAGATAGATTTTGGATTGACAAATGTGTTGAGAATTATGGGAGAATAGAACATTCAGTTAAAGCAACTAAAAAATCAGCATAATCTTATTAAATGGTGGAGCAGACTCAATGGGCCAAATGGTCTGTTCCTCCCATTTGTTATCTTAAGCACTACGTTGACCATTCTTTTTAAACAGCTCATGAGATCCCATGATAACTAATTAACTGAAGCATTAAATTTTCCTCTGGTTTCTATTGGAAGATGCAGAAGTATAGAATAAAACAAAGCTCCATTACACACAAGTTTAGTTCTCTATAATGGCTATTTTGTTCACATCAGCTTTCTCTTTGTACATGTAATTTTTCGCTTGTTCAAGGATTTTCACAAAATGCCTCCAAAATATGGAGAAGAAAAATGTCAGTCCTTTGCAGTTTGAGTTCAGTTATATTTATGTATCCCTTTTTTGTTTCAGGGTTATTTTGGAGCAGTGGGTGCCTTGTTAGAGCTTGTCAACTCATTTGAATCTTCACGAGACAAATTTCCTTGCACCTGATGTTCCCTCAGTTGAGTGGCTCCACAACATAGCTGCCATGGAAGAGAACCCAAGCACATTTTAATTCAAGTTGTAATATCGCGAGATTCCTCTAACTCTTTCGCAGGGAGATGGGAGGAAGGGGCTGTTTTTAATCTCTTTCAAATGAGCATCTTTATATGAAACAATCTGTAAGCACCTGCACGTCCGTCTTTATATTTATTCCTATAAAACTTCTCCAACTCAAGGGACAATTGGAAGTTACTTTGTATGTCTAATGTTCATTTTCCTTATTTTTTTTGGAAAATTATTTTTCTAAACTTAAATTGCTATTTTGGTGAAAATTACATTGCAAATGCTGATGTCTGCATGAAAGGAAATCTGAGCAGGATTGAAATATTTCATAATCCGTGTTGTGGAAGGAAAGCAAAGTCATTTTGGTCTTTGATCCAATTAACTGGTGATTTAGAATTTTACAGGATTGAATTTGCAAATTCACTTAACAGCTTTAGTTTATGATGAATGGCAAATTAAAATTTATTTTTATAGATGTGGGGAAATAGAAATACAGCTTATCTACTTGTGATTCTGTCATGCGCATCTATTCATTAATATTTCCAGATTTTTGCCACTTTTACTTTGTTCGTCATCCCCCACCGTTGCTTCACTGTCTTGTTTCCCATCAAATGCAGTAGTTTCCAGAACTTTAAATTACTCTAAGGGCATGGTAGCTGCTTGCATTCACTGAATGACAAGCTCATTTAGTCAGGCAGAGCATCAAGGCTTCAGCAAGTTTGAAATGTAGAGTGCTCCCATATTACCGTGCTTCATTGTCTTCTCTTTTTCTGTGAAAAAGAATTGGCTGGTCACTCCTTTATTGCTAGTTTCTACTGTTTAAACATGCCATATTAACACAATTTGTTAACTGTGTTTAATGCCCAATACAAAGTAAGGAATGTATTACCAGTTCCTGTTGTAGAAGTGGTTGAGGCAGCATCAGATTGCCCAGTGTCAAGTCTACAACACAGATATGGATTTCTGAGAATCACTGCAAACTGCTCCAGTTCTGGTTTGCAACTCTGTGTGAACCCCTTGCTTCAATTACTAGACAGTAATTGATCCCAGATGACTCACTTTATTCATGATAATTTCTTTATTCTGGGGGGGTGGGAGAAAAGATAATTTAGTGAGTCAGATGTTAAAAGCATATATTGAAATGATGCTGTGTATTCCAAAACACCTTTATTAATTTGTACTGCACATGTAAAAAAAAATAAATATATTTTACACATAGGAACTATTGAACGTGGTGAACTTTTTAAAGTTTGTTTGGCAGCTTTCTCACTTCTGGCTGCTGGATTGCTTATTTGGGGTAATTTATCAAAATGTTAAAACTGAAATTAGAATTTTCTTCTTGCAATGTTGTTTCAATGTAGAACATAAGTGCCTATTGAGATGGAGGAGAAAAACGTGAATGGATCCAGTGACTGCATAAAGAAATTACCACATTGAATGCTGTAAATTCTACATACCAACTTGGCTGGGAGAATGACCAGATCTTAAACTTACAGAATTTTGAATTGAGATCTGTTGCTGTATATATTTGAATTGCCAATGTTACTCATTGTGGAGAGAGTATCAAGGTATTGACTATTGAAACCCTGCTTCACAGCCAATAAGCGTAGTCAGATGACGAGCCAAAGACTGAATATGTCAGTCACAATTTCAGATCTATTACTCGATTCGTGGATGCAGTAGCTGCAGCATTGAATTAGCAAAGGTACACTTAAAGATCGATGCACTCGCATCTAAATCATCCAAGAAAAGCTTGTATTACCTGTTGCCAGGCCATTTTTATGTAAGGGTTGTTCTCTTGGTTGTAGCTTTGGAGTTTTTACAGTATCGCTGACTATTTGATGCATTGATCCTTTTTCTTAGGCCTGAAAAATAGCTTGAGTCACCCGTGAGCTGCTGATCATTGGTTGCAAGCATGGCAATACCTTACAGGCTTTTAAGACATGACCTTGTCTTGTGATTATCCCTTCTCTTCAATATGAGACATGATCTAATCTTGTGATCTTTATTGCTTATTCCGTTATTGGCCTGACTTTGCAGCTGTTAACAGAGCTGAGGTACATCTCAAAACTCAGCAGTTTGACGATTTTCCCCATCACACTCTGAATTAGAGTCTTAAGTGTAGGGTGTTTGGTTAAAATGGTGATGCAAAAGTGATGACACATGGATGATATCACGAGGTATTAAACATAGAACATAGAACATAGAACAATACAGCACAGAACAGGCCCTTCGGCCTTCGATGTTGTGCCGACCAAAATAAAAAGCCATGCCCCTCCTAACTAAACCATTCCCTTCTCATCCATATACTTATCAACTAACCTCTTAAACGCCACCAAACTTGGCGCATCTACAACATCTGCAGGCAGGGCATTCCACTCCCTAATCACTCTTTGAGTAAAGAACCTACCTCTGATATCCGTCCTATAACTCATACCCCTTAATTTAAAGTTGTGTCCCCTCGTGCTAGCTTTCTCCATCCTAGGAAAAGGCTATCACTGTCCACCCTATCCAAACCTCTAATTATCTTATATGCTTCAATAAGATCCCCCCTTAGCCGCCTCCTTTCTAACGAAACAACCTCAAATCCTTCAACCTCTCTTCATAGGACCTGCCCTCCATACCAGGCAACATCCTAGTAAACCTCCTCTGTACCATCTCCAATGCCTCCACATCTTTCTTATAATGTGGCGACCAGAACTGCACACAATACTCCAAGTGCGGCCGCACTAGAGTTTTATACAGTTGCAACATGATGCTGCGGCTCCTAAATTCAATCCCCCTACCAATAAAAGCTAAGACTCCATATGCCTTCTTAACAACTTATCCACTTGACTGCCTACTTTCAGGGATCTATTGACACATACACCAAGATCCTTCTGTTCCTCAACACTATTAATAGCCCTACCATTAGCCCTATACTCTACACATTTATTGTTCCTGCCAAAGTGCATTACCTCACACTTTTCCAGATTAAACTCCATTTGCCACCTCTCGGCCCAGCTCTGCAACTTGTCCAAGTCACTCTGTAAACTAAACACCCCTCTTCACTATCTACCACACCACCAACTTTAGTATCATCTGCAAATTTACTGATCCATCCCTCAATACCCTCATCCAGATCATTTATAAAAATTACAAACAGCAGGGCCCCCAAAACAGACCCCTGAGGCACACCACTTGTCACCGAACTCCACGATGAATATCTCCCATCAACCACCACCCTCTGTCTTCTATCTGCCAGCCAATTCCTAATCCAATTAGCTAAATCACCCTCTTTTCCACACATCTGCATTTTCTGTAGAAGTCTTCCATGGGCCACCTTATCAAACGCCTTACTAAAGTCCATATATACTACATCAACCGCCTTACCCCATCCACCTCTCTGGTCACTTTCTCAAAAAACTCAATGAGGTTAGTAAGGCATGACCTACCCTTCACGAAACATGCTGACTATCCCCAATCAATTCATTTCTCTCTAAATAACTATAAATCCTATCCCTAATACTTCTCTCCAATACTTTGCCCACAACAGAAGTAAGACTCACTGGCCTATAATTCCCTGGAAGGTCTCTCTTCCCCTTCTTAAACCATGGGACCACATTCGCCATTCTCCAGTCCTCCGGAACCACACCCGTAACCAACGAGGACCTGAAGATCAGAGCCAGAGGCTCTGCAATCTCCTCTCTTGCCTCCCCGAGAATCCTAGGGTAAATCCCGTCCGGCCCAGGGGACTTATCCAACTTCAAACCCCCGAGAATATCTAGCACATCCTCCCTATCTACTTCGATACCTTCCAGTTTGCTACCCTGTACCTCAGTGTTCTCCATAACTACATTTACATCACCCTGCGTGAATACCGAAGAGAAATATTTATTCAGTACCTCTCCAATCTCTTCAGTCTCCACGCACAACTTCCCACTGCTGTCTATGACTGGCCCTAATCTTGCCCTAACCAATCTTCTATTCTTAACATATCGAAAGAAAGCTTTAGTATTCTCCTTAATCCTATCAGCCAACATCTTCTCGTGTCCCCTCTTAGCTCTCCTCAATTCACTTTTTACCTCCTTCCTAGCTAATCTATAGCTATCCATTGCACTACCTGAGCCTTCAAGCCTCATCCTGACATAAGCCTCCTTTTTCTTCTTAACAAGCAAATCAACTCTTTTCGTACACCAAGGCTCTCTTACTCGTCCATTTCCTCCCTGCCTGACAGGGACATACTTATCAAGGACTCTCAGCAGCTGCTCCTTGAATAAGCACCACATTCCAGATGTTCCCAGTCCCTGTAGTTTCCTAGTCCAATCTACGCACCCTAATTCTCTCCTTATGGCCTCATAATTACCCTTCCCCCAGCTATAACTACTGCCCCCAGGTTCATGCCTATCCCTATCCATCACTAAGGTGAACGTAACCGAATTGTGGTCACTATCACCAAAATGTTTGCCAACTTCCAAGTCTAACACCTGGTCTGGCTCATTGCCCAGCACCAAAAATCCAATGTAGCCTCACCTCTAGTTGGCCTATCTACATACTGAGTCAAAAAACCTTCCTGCACACTCTGTACGAAAACTGACCCCTCTAACGAGCTAGAGCTAGAGCTATTCCAATCAATATTAGCAAAGTTAAAGTCCCCCATCACAATTACCCTACTACTTTCACTCCTAATCAGAATTGACTTCGCAATCCTTTCCTCAACCTCTCTAGAACTATTAGGAGGTCTGTAAAAGACTCCCAACAGGGTTACCTCTCCTCTCCTGTTTCTAATCTCAGCCCATACTACCTCAACAGACAAGTCCTCATCAAACTTCTTTTCTATCACCGTGATACAGTCTTTGACCAATAATGCCACTCCTCCCCCCCTTCTACCTCCCTCTCTACTCCGACTAAAGCATTTGTACCCCGGAACCTGCAACATCCATTCCTGTCCCTGCTCTACCCAAGTCTCTGAAATGGCCACAACATCGAAGTTCCAGGTACTGGTCCAAGCTGCAAGTTCCTCCCCTTTATTGCGAATACTCCTTGCATTAAAGTATACGCATCTCAAACCATGCTCCACCCCACCCGTACGCCGCTGTGTTTTACAACTCTCCTCTATAACCCCCTTACTCACATCCCTCTCAGCACCCCAACTACTTAGGATCCCACCTAAAATGATATTTTTGCACACAAAATCAAACTGCTGTGTATTTTGTAAACCATATCTGGGCAACACCTATGAGAAAGGAAAGAATAGCATAGTCTTTGCAATTGGTAAATTTAGTAGAGTGCTGAGAGCCAGGAAGCAATTTAGGTGCAGATGAGGTGTTCAAGAAGCAGCAGCAAGAAAGATAGAGGGGCAACCATCTTCAAGAAACAGTGAAAGCAAGCCAGTTTGTGCAAAAGATAGTTTTCACTAAAATTGAATTCCTGGTCACTTAAGCTGTATGGCGTGGTAATCCCTGACTAGATTTGACCAATAGGTTTGCAGTTGTTGGGAAATGGAGGTCTCAGTAACGTTTAGGTACGGGGGAAACAGATAATTTTGGGTTGTTGGACTGGATGCTTTTAATTTACTGAAGTATAAGATTGTTCTCTGCAGTATTTTACTATTTACCATTTTAACATATACTTGTTTAACAAAAAATGTCTGAATGGGGCAGTATTGTAGCGTAGTGGTTAACACTGCTGCTTCACAGCTCCAGAGACCTGGGTTCGATTCCCAGCTTGGGTCACTGTCTGAGTGAGTTTACACATTATTCCTGTGTCTGAGAGGGTTTCCTCCAGTTTCCTCCCACAGTCCAAAGATGTGCAAGTTAGGTTAATTGGTCATGCCAAATTGCCCCTTAGTGTCCCTGGATACATAGGTTAGCGGCATTAGTGGATACACATGGGGATATGAGGATAGCCTGAGTGGGATTATGGTCAGTACAGACTCAATGGGCCAAATGATCTCTCTCTGCACTATAGGGTTTCTGATTTGAGTTCTCTGTTTCTGCAAACAAAGAACAAAACAGCACGGGAAATAGGCCCTTCGGCCCAACGAGCCCACGCCGCCACCCCGATGTTCCCACCTCTACCCGCGATCCCTGTCCATGTTTATAGATCTATGGATTAAAAACCAAATTTGAGACAATTTAGGGAGAATTTGTTTTGCCAATTAGCCTAAGAGCACATCTTTGGGATGTGGGAGGAAACCGGAGCACCCGGAGAAAACCCACGCAAGCACAGGGAGAATGCGCAAACTCCCACAGACACAGGCCCAAATCCATGTATCTACACAGCACAGCGATAGTCACTGTGCTGTCGTGTTGCCCGTCAGATGGTCCAGGTCAAGCATACACTAACGACGTGAAGCAATAGGATACTCTCGAAAAAGATCCAAGAGCAGTCCTCTCACGACCCATTGCGTGTATGCCCCTCGTTAGACAACAAGATGGACCAAAGCACCTGTAGGATAAGAACAAGTACATCATTACCATCATCTATTTACACACTTCCCAGGGACTCCCAAGGCTCATGATCTCTATTTTAAATCAGTTTTCTATACCCTTCCATTCCCATTCTGTTCATGTGCCCATCTAAGTATTTCTTAAATAACTCCAGAGTACCTGCCTCCACCACTTTACTTGGCAGCGCATTCCATACCCCACCACCCTCTGTGTGAAAAAACTCCCTCTAGCATCCAAATTATACCTTACCCCCCTCACCCTAAGCCCGTGACCCCTCATGCTATTTGAGTCCATCCTAGGAAAAAGCTTAACCCTGTTTACTCTATCAATCCCCTTCAAAATCTTGTACACCTCTATCAGATCTCCTCTAAGTCTACGTCTTTCTAAGGAAAACAGTCCCAATTTGCCTAATCTCTCCTCGTAACTCAGACCTTCCATACCAGGCAGCATCCTGGTAAACCTCCTCTGCACTCTCTCCAGAGTCTCCACATCCTTCCGGTAGTAAGGCGACCAGAACTGGACGCAGTATTCCAAATGAGGTCTAACCAGCATTTTATACAACTGCAACATTAAAGGCCAGCTCTTGTACTCTATACCCCTTCCTATAAAGGCTAGCATACTATATGCTTTCTTCACAACCTTCTCCACTTGCTCTGCCACCTTCAGAGACTTATTCACCTGTACCCCCAGGTCCCTCTGCGTTTCTATACTCTTAATAGGTCTACCCTTTATCATATACCTCCCCCTTACATTCTTTCTCCCGAAATGCATCACCTCACATTTATCAGGATTGAATTCCATCTGCCATCTATCTGCCCAAGCTACCAGCCTATCTATGTCCTGCTGCATCGCCTGACAATGCTCCTCACTATCCGCAAGTCCAGCCATCTTTGTATCGTCTGCAAACTTGCTGATCACTCCACTTACTCCCTCTTCCAAGTCATTTATATATATTACAAATAGAAGAGGTCCCAGTACCGAGCCCTGCGGCACACCACTAGTGACCGACCTCCAGCTAAAGAAACACCCTTCCACTATTACTCTGTCTCCTATTACCAAGCCAGTTACTTATCCATCTAGCTACCTGTCCTTGTATCCCATTTGCCTTGACCTTCTCGACTAACCTCCCACGAGGGACTTTGTCAAACGCCTTACTAAAATCCAAATAGACAACATCAACAGCTCGCCCTTCATCCACTGATTTCGTCACCTCCCTAAAAAAAATTCTACCAGATTTGTAAGGCACGACCTCCCCTTAACAAATCCATGCTGCGTATCCCTAATCAGATCGCAATGCTCCAAGTGCCTATACATCCTATCTCTAAGAATCCCCTCCAACAACTTCCCTACCACTGACGTCAAACTCACCGGCCTAAAATTTCCAGGGTTATCCCTACTACCCTTTTTAAACAACGGTACAACATTAGCTATTCTCCAGTCCTCTGGGACCTCACCTGCGTCTAAGGAAGAGACAAAGATTTGCGTCAGAGGCCCAGCAATTTCATCTCGCACCTCCCTAAGCAGTCTGGGATAAATGCCATCAGGCCCAGGAGATTTATCAGTTTTAACGCTACCTAAAAGCTCTAACATTTCCTCCCTTGGTATGGATATTTCCCTCAACTGGTCCACAGCTCCCTCAGAGACAGGAGCTGTCAACAAGTCCCTCTCCTTCGTGAATACCGACACAAAGTATTCATTCAGGATCTCCGCCATTCCCTCAGGCTCTAAGCACAGTTCCCCTCCCATGTCCCTAAGAGGTCTGATTTTTTTCCTCCAACCACCCTTTTATTCCTAACATAGGAGTAAAAAGCCTTTGGATTTTCCTTAATCCTACCCGCCAAAATCATTTCATGCCTCCTTTTTGCCCTTCTAACTCCCTGTTTGAGCTCCCTCCTACTCTCTCTATATTTCTTCAATGCTGTCTCGGTTCCCAGCTGCTTCGACCTATCATACGCTTCTCTTTTCTTCCTAACCAAGTCCTCAATATCCCTAGTAATCCACGGCTCTCTAATCCTACCTTTCCCATCGTTCCTCTTGGCCGGCACATACTTATCTTGCAACATTTTCAGTATTCCCTTGAAAGAGTCCCACATGCCTAGCGTGGACTTACCCTCAAACAACCATTCCCAATCAGTTTCCCTAAGTTCCTGCCTAATCTGACCGTAGTTAGCCTTCCCCCAATTCAGAACCCTGTCCCGAGGGCAACAAGCATCCTTTTCCATCTGAATCCTAAAGTAGACAGAATTGTGGTCACTGTTAGCCACATGTTCCCCCACCGCAGCATCAACCACCTGCCCTGGCTCATTACTCAGAACTAAATCCAATATAGCCCCTTCTCTAGTCGGGCTAGCCACATACTGTTCCAACGGTCCTTCCACTACACATTTTACAAATTCCTGCCCATCCAAACCCCCAGCTCTAGGTACTTTCCAATCCACTCTAGGGAGATTAAAATCTCCCACTATAACGACTCTGTTCTTTCTGCACCTATCCAAAATGTCTTTACATATGCCTTCTTCAACTGCCCGTGGGCTGTTGGGTGGCCTATAATACACCCCTAGCATAGTAATTGCTCCCTTTCTATTCCTCAACTCCACCCACAGCGACTCTGCTCCTAACTCCTCTGTATTGTCCTTCCTCTCCACTGCCGTGATGCTCTCCTTAACTAACAACGCCATTCCCCCACCTCTTCTGGACCCTCCTCTGTCACGCCTGAAACACTTATACCCAGGAATGTTCAGTTGCCACTGCTCCCCTTCCTTTAACCACGTCCCTGTCACCGCAACCACATCCAAATTCCTTGCAAACATCAAGGCCCTAAGTTCATCCGTTTTTCCCGTTACGCTCCTCACATTGAAACAGATACACTCCAGACCTCCAAGACCACTCGGAACCTTCTTCTCCCCGATGCATCTCTTCTCATCCAAGCTTACTCTATCTCCCATCTCGCTGTCTACCGAGCTATCGGAGTCAGCCCCTCCCCCCCCTCCATATTAGTTTAAATACTGCCGAAACCTCCCAGCTAAGATATTCACACCCTTCCCATTCAAGTGTTCCCCATCCCTTCTGTACAGGTGCCCTTCTTTTACAAAGAATTCCCAGTTATCCACAAATATGAAACCCTCTGCCCTACACCAGTCCTTCAGCCACGCGTTCAGCTGCAGGATCTCATTTCTCCTGGCTCTGCTATTACCTGCGCCTGGAAGCAGACCTGAGATCGCCACCTTCAAGGCCCTGCTCTTCAGCCTACCCCCCAACTCCCTGAACTGCCTGCTTATATCCTCCCTGCTCTTCCTTCCTACATCCTTCTCTCCTACGTGAATAATCACATCCGCCTCACTAATATCCAAAAAATACAAAAACCAGTGTTTTAGGTTGGGACATCTTTGCACGTAAGTGGTTTCGCAACAATGATTTTGTATGTATACATAATTAAATTGTATTGTGTTTCACGTTTACATAATTTGGTGTAACTAACACGATGTTCCCTAATTGTTGGGGATAGTGAAATGGTTGATGGCATCAACCATCCATGTTAGATTTGGTGCCAAAAGTAGGAGTGTTTCATTTTCAACATTGATGTTGAAAAAAGTCCTTGGAAGCCATTGGAAGTGTTTTGGTCTTCTGCTTCCACCAAGTAGGCATTGGAACACCACCTTTTGATGCTGGCCTCTTGCTCCTAACTGGGTTATGTTGCTCAACTATTTGTAGTAGGTTTCATATTTGGAAACATTATAAAATAGGAGCAGAAGTAGGCCATTCAGCCAGCTTTGCCATTGAATGTGACCAGGGTTGATCCTGTATCCCAATGCCATACTTCTTTCTCCCTATACCCTTTGATAGCTTTGGTGTCTATATTCAGTGACTTGGCATCCAGAGCTTTGTATGGTAGAGACTTCCCAGCTTAAAGATGTTTTTTCTCACCTCTGTCCTCAATGCCTTAGACTATCCTGAGACCATGACCCATTGTTCTTGACCTCTCAACCAGGAAAGCATTGTTCCTGCATCCCCAATCTGTCCAGTTCTGTCTGAAGTTGCAATGAAATTTCCCCCTCATTTTTCTCCATGAATACAGGCCTACTCAACCTTATCTCTCTTCATACGATAGTCCTCCCATCTTAGGCATCAGTTTGGTGAACTTTCGTTGTATTCATATATAGGAAGTACATTTTCTGAGGTAAGGTGACCAAAACTGCCCATTACTTCAGGTATGGTCTCACCAAGACCCTCTTCAGCTGCCTTAGGCATCCGTGCTCCTGTACTTGAGTCCTTTTGCAATGAAGGACAACAGAGGAGTTGTATTTTTGATTAAGGCAGGTATCATAGCAGTCGTCAGAGATGAAATAACCGAGGGATCGTTCGGTGAAGCTTTGTGGTTGGAACTAAGAAATAAGGGGGTGGTGACCTTATTGGGTTGTACTATAGGGCTTCAAATATTCAATGGGAATGAAGAACAAATATACAGGGAGATTGGGGAGACTTGCAAGAGTAATAGCATCATAATCAAGGATGTTTTCCTAGACTGGGACTGCTATTGTGTTCAGGGCTCAGGTGTGGTGGAATTTAAATGTGTGCAGGTTAGGGTTTGGGTTAGGGTTACCTCCAGGCACTATATGCAGGGCTCTACTCTGGAAAGAACAAAACTTGCCCCACTCTTAGGAAATAGGGCAGGGCAGGTGACTGAGTTGATGGTGGCGGATCACTTTGGGACATACTTCAATTAATTTTAAAATAGTTATGGAAAGGGACAATACTGGTCCATGGGTGGAAGTTCCTGCACACATTTAAATTCAGACAAGGCAAATTTTGATGGAATTAAATAGAAGCTTGCGAGGGTTAATTGGAGTAGTTTGCTTAAGGAAAAGAGCTTCTGGCAAGTGGGAATCCTTTAAAAATGAAGTAGCTGAAGTTCAGGGTCTACATGTTCCTGTTAGGGTGAAGGATGAGGCTAGCAGGAGTAGAGAACGCTGGATGACAAAACATAGAACATAGAACATAGAACAATACAGCACAGAACAGGCCCTTCGGCCTTCGATGTTGTGCCGACCAAAATAAAAAGCAATGCCCCTCCTAACTAAACCATTCCCTTCTCATCCATATACTTATCCACTCACCTCTTAAACGCCACCAAACTTGGCGCATCTACAACAGCTGCAGGCAGGGCATTCCACTCCCTAATCACTCTTTGAGTAAAGAACCTACCTCTGATATCCGTCCTATAACTCATACCCATTAATTTAAAGTTGTGTCCCCTCGTGCTAGCTTTCTCCATCCTAGGAAAAAGGCTATCACTGTCCACCCTATCTAAACCTCTAATCATCTTATATGTTTCAATAAGATCCCCTCTTAGCCGCCTCCTTTCTAACGAAACAACCTCAAATCCCTCAACCTCTCTTCATAAGACCTGCCCTCCATACCAGGCAACATCCTGGTAAACCTCCTCTGTAGCCTCTCCAATGCCTCCACATCTTTCTTATAATGCGGGGACCAGAACTGCACACAATACTCCAAGTGCGGCCGCACTAGAGTTTTGTACAGCTGCAACATGATGCTGCTGCTCCTAAATTCAATCCCCCTACCAATAAAAGCTAAGACTCCATAAGCCTTCTTAACAACTTTATCCACTTGACTGCCTACTTTCAGGGATCTATTGACACATCCACCAAGATCCTTCTGTTCCTCAACACTATTACGAGCCCTACCATTAGCCCTATACTCTACACATTTATTGTTCCTGCCAAAGTGCATTACCTCACACTTTTCCACATTAAACTCCATTTGCCACCTCTCGGCCCAGCCCTGCAACTTGTCCAAGTCACTCTGTAAACTAAAACACCCCTCTTCACTATCTACCCCTCCACCAACTTTAGTATCATCTGCAAATTTACTGATCCATCCCTCAATACCCTCATCCAGATCATTTATAAAAATTACAAACAGCAGGGGCCCCCAAACAGACCCCTGAGGCACACCACTCGTCACCGAACTCCACGATGAATATCTCCCATCAACCCCACCCTCTGTCTTCTATCTGCCAGCCAATTTCTAATCCAATTAGCTAAATCACCCTCTATTCCACACATCTGCATTTTCTGTAGAAGTCTTCCATGGGCCGCCTTACTAAAGTCCATATATACTACATCAACCGCCTTACCCCCATCCACCTCTCTGGTCACCTTCTCAAAAAACTCAATGAGGTTAGTAAGGCATGACCTACCCTTCACAAAACCATGCTGACTATCCCCAATCAATTCATTTCTCTCTAAATAACTATAAATCCTATCCCTATAATTCTCTCCAATACCTTGCCCACCACAGAAGTAAGACTCACTGGCCTATAATTCCCAGGAAGGTCTCTCTTCCCCTTCTTAAACAATGGGACCACATTCGCCATCCTCCAGTCCTCCGGAACCACACCCGTAACCAACGAGGCCCTGAAGATCAGAGCCAGAGGCTCTGCAATCTCCTCTCTTGCCTCCCAGAGAATCCTAGGGTAACTCCCGTCCGGCCCAGGGGACTTATCCAACTTCAAACCCTCGAGAATTTCTAACACATCCTCCCTATCTACTACAATACTCCCCAATTTGCAACCCTGTACCTCAGTGCTCTCCACAGCTACATTTCCAGCACTCTGCGTGAATACCGAAGAGAAATATTGAGGTTGTAGCCAGGGGAAAAAAAGAGGCATGACTCAGGTACAAACAGCTAAAATCAAGGGATTCCCTCGAGATATATTGGAGATATAGGCATATCCTCAAAAGAATTAGGAGCGAAAAAGGAGACATGAGGTAGCTTTGGCTGAGAAGATTAAGGTGAATCCAAAGGGATTTTTTAATTTTATTAAAGGAAAAAGAATAACTAGAAAGAGTAGGACCCCTCAAGAACCAAGGTGGACACGAGAAAATGCAGGATATGGTCAAGATTCTCAATGAATATTTCTCTGCTGTTCTTCATAGAGAAAGACATGAAGACTGGGAACATGGGAAAGTTAGTGGCAGTATATGGTTCACATTACAGTAAAGGTGATGGATGTATTAAACTGTATGAAGGTGTACAAATCTGGTCGTGACCAGGTATATCCAATAACACTGCATGAGGATAGAGAAGAAATTGAGAGCCTGGTAAAGATATTTGCATCATCATTAATCATGGGTCAAGTACCAGATAACTGGAAGATAGCAAATGTGTCCTTAAGAAGGACTGCAAAAGAAAATCTGGGAATTATAGACAGGTAAGCCTAACATCTGTTGTGGGTAAGTTACTAGAGAGTATTCTCTGGGATAAGATATACAAGTAATTGGAAAATCAAGGTTTGATTGGGATAAGCATAGCTTTATGCAACCAAGAAGGTTGATGAGGGCAGAGTGGAAGTCTACATGGACTTCAATAAGGCCCTTGATCAAGTTCCGCATGGCTGTTCTGGAAGATTGGATTGCATGAAACCCTGTGAGATAATACAACATACCCTCAAACCTGGTCCAGTACATCTTGATGATTTCCCTACATATAAATGTGCAAAAGGACAGAAGGAAGACAATACAGTTCATTCGTATGTTCCATAAATAAAAAAGCAGACAAGATACAGCATAGCTAAAAGAGGTGGAAGCTCAGCAGCCACCGTGTGTATTACTTGCAAGATGCATTGCAGTAATTCACCAGAAATCCTTTCAAAGCACTTCCAAACCCATGACCCCACTTCCATCTAAAAGGACCAGGTTAGACAGATTTGGAACGTTAACTCAGTTCCACTCTGCACAGATACTGCAAGAGCTCCTGTGCTTTTCCTGCATTTTTTTGACTTCATGCTAAATTTTCAACTCTTGATAGGAGGCAGAGGGTAACGGTAGAGGGGTGGCATAGTGGTCAGCACTGTTGTTCTGTAGTGCTAGAACCATTAGGTGCATTGGTCATGATAAATTGACCCCAAATATCAGTGGTATTAGTAGGTAAATATGTGGGGTTATGGGGATGGAGCCTGGGTGGGATTATGGTTGATTCAGGTTCAAAGGACTGAATGATCTCCTTCTGTGCTGTAGGGATTCTCTAATGGAATTAGGGATGGGCAATGAGTATTGGCTCAGCCAGTGAAGTACGCATGAACAAATATAAAAATCTTTTCTCAACAAATAAAAAAAAATTATCACTGTATATGAATGGTGCTGGCAGGCTGGCATTTATTGTTCATTCCTTGCTATTCTGCAAAGTTAGTAATGGATCATCTTAAAGGATTGAGGGTTTTGAAAGAACAATGAATTATGTCCAAGACAGAATTGTGTACATCAAGTTTCAATTCTTTTTCTAGAACGTCACAGGAAATGTTAAAACTTCAGGGTTTGACATGTATGTTTGAATTTTCAGTTCGATTTATAAACCTCACTGACCGCAATGTACAATGTCTGTAAACCAGTCAGTGACTATCAGCCACAATGAACCATTAGTAAGCAGAAAGAGATCTAACATCTGTGAACTTAAAATTCTGGTGAACATTGCAACATAAACACTCTTCACTTAACTGGCCAACTTAAAGGGAGGCAAGGAGGAAATGGTTGTGTAAGAGAACCTTGGTGTACGAAAAAAGTTGATTTGCTGGTTAAAAGGAAAAAGGAGGCTTATGTCAGGATGAGGATTGAAGGCTCGGTTAGTGCAATGGATAGCTATAGATTAGCCAGGAGGGAGCTAAAGGGGGAATTGAGGAGAGCAAAGGGAGGACATGAGAAGACTTTGGCTGATAGGATTAGGGAGAATCCTAAAGCTTTCTTTAGATATGTTAAGAATAGAAGATTGGTTAGGGCAAGATTAGGGCCAGTCATAGACAGCAGTGGGAAGTTATGCGTGGACCCTGAGGAGATTGGAGAGGTACTGAATAAATATTTCTCTTTGGTATTCACGCAGGGTGATGTAAATGTAGTTATGGGGAACACTGAGGTACAGGGCAGCAAACTGGAAGGTATTGAAGTAGATAGGGAGGATGTGCTAGATATTCTCGAGGGTTTGAAGTTGGATAAGTCCCCTGGGCCGGACGGGATTTACCCTAGTATTCTCTGGGAGGCAAGAGAGGAGATTGCAGAGCCTCTGGCTCTGATCTTCAGGTCCTCGTTGGTTAAGGGTGTGGTTCCGGAGGACTGGAGGATAGCGAATGTGGTCCCATTGTTTAAGAAGGGGAAGAGAGACCTTCCAGGGAATTATAGGCCAGTGATTCTTACTTCTGTTGTGGGCAAAGTATTGGAGAGAATTATTAGGGATAGGATTTATAGTTATTTAGAGAGAAATGAATTGATTGGGGATAGTCAGCATGGTTTGTGAAGGGTAGGTCGTGCCTTACTAACCTTATTGAGTTTTTTGAAAAAGTGACCAAAGAGGTGGATGGTGGTAAGGCAGTTGATGTGGTATATATGGACTTTAGTAAGGCGTTCGATAAGGTGGCCCATGGAAGGCTTCTGCAGAAAATGCAGATGTATGGGATAGAGGGTGATTTAGCTAATTGGGTTAGGAATTGGCTAGCAGATAGAAGACAGAGGGTGGTGGTTGATGGAAGATATTCATCTTGGAGTTCGGTGACAAGTGGTGTACCTCAGGGGTCTGTTTTGGGGCCCCTGCTGTTTGTAATTTTTATAAATGATCTGGATGAGGGTATTGAAGGATGGATAGTAAATTTGCAGATGACACTAAAGTCGGTGGAGTGGTAGATAGTGAAGAGGGGTGTTATAGTTTGCAGAGGGACTTGGACAAGTTGCAGAGCTGGGCCGAGAGGTGCAAATGGAGTTTAATGTGGAAAAGTGTGAGGTAATGCACTATGGCAGAAATAATAAATGTGTAGAGTATATGGCTAATGGTAGGATTCTTAGTAGTGTTGATGAACAGGGGGATCTTGGTGTGTATGTGCATAGATCCCTGAAAGTAGGCAGTCAGGTCGAGAAGGTTGTTAGGAAGGCATATGGAGTCTTGGCTTTTAATGGTAGAGGGATTGAATTTCGGAGCCGCAACGTCATGTTGCAACTGTACAAAACTCTAGTGCGGCCGCACTTGGAGTATTGTGTGCAGTCTGGTCCCCACATTATAAGAAAGATGTGGAGGCATTGGAGAGGGTACAGAGGAGGTTTACCAGGATGTTGCCTGGTAATGGAGGGCAGGTCTTATGAGGAGAGGCTGAGGGATTTGAGGTTGTTTTCGTTAGAAAGGAGGAGGCTAAGAGGGACCTGATCGAAACATATAAGATGATTAGAGGTTTAGATAGGGTGGACAGTGATAGCCTTTTTCCTAGGATGGAAAAAGCTAGCACGAGGGGACACAGCTTTAAATTAAGGGGTGATAGTTATAGGACGGATATCAGAGGTAGGTTCTTTACCCAAGGGGTGGTTCGGGAGTGGAATGCCCTGCCTGCAGCAGTTGTAGATGCGCCAAGTTTGGTGGCGTTTAAGAGGTTAGTTGATAAGTATATGGAAGAGAAGGAATGGTTTAGTTTGGAGGGGCATTGCTTTTTATATTGGTCGGCGCAACATCGAAGGCCGAAGGGCCTGTTCTGTGCTGTAATGTTCTATGTTCTATGCTCTATGTTCTATTAACAGAATTCACTTGTGTGTATCTTTGTGTGTCTGTTTCAGTTTCACAGATTGGAAAGCTGGTCACTTTATATCCTTTACAGCTGTGTGGAAACATTGTTCAACTACGCATCAACATGTATGTGATGATGAAGAATGTGGCCCTATTTCCATAGCGGCTGTCCTCTTACATTTGTTGACTCAATTTTATGAAGCTCCTTTATCCTTAGTAAAACACTCCATGTTGTGTTGATTAATAGTTATGTAAAGTCATTGTGTTCTACAAGCCAAATCTTTCCATTTCCAAATGCAATCTATTGCTATGTTAAGTTGGATTCATCTGAAAAATCCACGTTTGTATAGTTTGTGAGGGTGGGTTAATGTCTTTAGGGGTTATTTTTTCACGTGAAGGTTGAGTACATAGAACATAGAACATAGAACAATAAAGCACAAACAGGCCCTTCGGCCCACGAATTGCACCGATCACATCTACCAATCCACAGACCTATCTATAACCCCCTATCCTATTCTTTTCCATATACTCATCCAGAAGTCTCTTAAAAGACCCCAGTGAGTTTACCTCAACAACCTCCGACGGCAGTCGGTTCCATTCACTCACCACCCTCTGAGTGAAAAACCTACCCCTGACATCTCCTTTGTATTTGCTTCCCTGCACCTTAAATCTTTGTCCTCTCATAGTGACCATTTCAGCTCGGGGAAATAGTCTCTGAGAGTCCACCCTATCTATTCCTCTCAACATTTTATAAACCTCTATCAGGGTCGCCTCTCAACCTACGTCTCTCTAGTGAGAAGAGTCCCAGCTCCCCTCAACCTATCTTCATAAGGCCTGCCTCCCAATCCAGGCAGCATCCTTGTAAATCTCCTCTGAACCTTCTCAATAGCCTCTACATCCTTCCTATAATGAGGCAACCAGAACTGCACACAATACTCCAACTGGGGTCTGACAAGAAAATAGAGTAGGAAAATAAAAATGGTTATGCTGACTGCATTAAAATTTTGATGCAAGCCCTTGCCCTTGTGATCTTCCTCTGAGATACCTCCATACGTTGTACCTGTTGCAGGTGAAAGCAATGCAGCACGCATCTTGTAACAACCTGTTGGATTTTAAGCTGGTGTTGTGATACGTTTTGGAGGAACGTAGCAGAGGTGGCCCAAAATCAGAATTGCTGTTTGAGGACTCCAGTGGTTCCTTTAGTTTCTGATTGTAGCAGAATTCTACTGCTGAGCCTGTCTTCCCAAGAGATGCCTATGCCAGCTATACAGGTTTGCCTTCAAGCAGCCAATTTCCTATGTCAACCAACCCATTCGATGGGAAAGAAATGATTTAATTAGTTACTTATTTACATTTCCAGTGTTTTTCACTTTTTCAGGATATCAAACCATGATGACCAAGTTCAATTTTGGACTTAGCTGGCTGTATGGAGTTTGCATGTTCTCCCTATGTCTCTGTAGGTTTTCTTTGAGTGCTCCAGTTTCCTCCCACAGTCCAAAGATGTGCAGGTTAGGCAGAATGGCTGTGTTAAATTGCCACTTAATTTCCAAGATGTGTAGGTCAAATGAATTAGCTATGGCAAATGTGTGGAGTTTTGAGGATAGGGTGGGATTGTGGGTCAGGGTAAGGATAAGGACAGCAGATGCATAGAAAAATCACAAACTTGCAAGTTTCCCTTCAAGTCACACACTACCTGAGAAGGTGATGACGGTGATCTGTATTCTTGATCGAGAAGCAGTCCGTATATTGTAGAACTATATCGCAGTTCCTTCAATGTTGCTGTGTCAAACTCCTGAAACTCCCTCCCTATCAGCACTGTAAGTATACCTACCGCACTTGGGCTACAGTGGTTCAAGAAGACAGCTCGCTACCATCTTCTCAAGGGCAATTAGATACGGGCAACAAATAGTGCCCTAACCATTGACACCCACATCCTGCAAAATCCTTTTCTTTAAACTACATTTGAGATGTAGTTACCTTTGAGCATAACAGCAACCAATTTGCACACAGCAAGTTCCAACAAACAGTAATATAATCATTTAACATTTTACTGATGTTAATTGTGGGGGGGTAAATATTATCCAGGTCACTAAGGTGACCTCCCCTCCTAAGCTCCCTACAGTGCACAAAATTCTTTAAATCGAACTTAAAAGGCAGATGCAAGTGAAGAAATATTAATTTTGTTGAGATTGAAGTTCATGCAGACATTAAAAAGTTGGATACAGCTTCACTTGAGAGCAGATAAGGATTCCTCGTAAATATTAATTTATGCGGCTTCACCCCAGCTTTGGAAGTTCAGATAAGATCTGCAGCCAGCAGAGAGAATTGAGCAGAGGACCCTGAAGTTCCCTTTTTTGCCTTGGAGAGTGAATGGTCTGGTGAGTAGAACGAAGCGACCCCTGAATGTTGCTTTGATCTTTGAGTGGACCTTTGACCAAGTGCACTATGTGTGCAATGAATTCAAAAATCAGTTACGCTGTAGGGCAACTAGAAGGAATCCATCTGCCAGCCACTGAAAATTGGCTAAGGGCAAGAAACTAGCAGTGGCATATGTTTCTAATTTTACAATTATTACAGCCAATTATACAGCAATTTCAGTTCTGGAAAAGCTTTGAGTAGTTTCAATGATGAACACCATGAGGCAGTTGGAGATTGATGAAACAAGGAAACAGTTATAAATCTTTAGTGGAAGAAATAGATTTCTGAGGTTAATGTGGAATGCAAATCCATATTCTGCTTGTTATGTTCTCCTCGCAATTACAAGTTTACAGTAAGATGCTTCAGTATATTTAGTTATTTTGAATGTCTTTAAACCACAAAGCTGGTACGGTGGCACAATCTATGGTTCGCACTGCCGCCTCACAGCACCAGGGACACAGGTTTGATTCCCAGCTTGAGTCACTGTCTGTGAAGAATCTGCATGTTCTCCTCGTGTCTGCATGAGTTTTCTCCAGGTGCTCTGGTTTTTCCCCCTTGGTCTGCAAGATGTGCTGGTTAGGTGCATTGGCCATGCTAAATTCTCTCTCAATGTACTTTAACAGGTGCTGTACTGTGGCGAGTGGGGATAGAATCGTAGAATCCTACAGTGCAGAAGGCCATTCGGCCAATCAAGTCTGCACCAACCACAATCCCACCCAGACCATATTCTTATAATCCCATGCACTTACCCGAGCTTGTGCTCCTCTCATTAAGGGGCAACTTAGCATGACCAACAACCCGTGCATCTTTGCACTTTGGGAGGAAACTGGAGCACCCAGAAGAAACCTACACAGCCATGAGGAGAACGTGCAGACTCCACACGTGACCAAAGCTAGGAATCGAACCCAGGTGTCTGGAGATGTGAGGCAGCAGCGCTAACCACTGTGCCATCCAGGATTTTCACAGTAACTTCATTGCAGTATTAATGTAAGCCCACTCATGACACTAATAAATATACTTGAAACTTCAGAGGCTGGGTCTGTTGTGCTCTGTTGTTTCTTTGACTTCTTCCAAAGCGCACAAAACATTAGGAGCCAGAGCCACATGTGTCTGTTTCTGTTCAGGTTGGGGTGTGAAAATAACACACCAGCTTAGTTTTGAAATTGTCACTTAGTACAAAGTAGAATAAGGAGAAATGCTTTTCAATGTTTTTCATGACAGCATTCTTCTGTCTTTTTTAATAGATGGAGTTATATTTTTGAAACTTCTGCATCAAAACTCCCTGTAAAGGAGTTAAGATGGAACGACAAGCTCCTGGGAGTGACTTGACAAGCATTGCCTATTCCAACCTCAATATCCTGCAGTGTTTGTACATCCAGTTAACGTGCCGGGAACTGGACAGCTGCTATTCACAGCCACATCACCTCAGATTACAAACAATGTGCGCTGCCACTAGGTGTCAGAGTAACGTAAACAACATTAAACAAAAAAAGGTCCACTTTCTTTGGGATCTTTCCCTCACCTTTCCTTATGAAATTGGAAAGTGCCGTATGGCAAAAAAAAGTGCATCCTTATATTTTTGAGTTAAAGCCCAAAGGGCAAGGAATCTCCAGCGAGAAGTGATAACAATGCTTTTGGCAGCGTGTTGGCACAGTGGTTAGCACTGCTGCCTCACAGCGCCAGGGACCCGGATTCAATTCCGGCCTGGGGTCATTATGTGGAGTTTGCATGTTCTCCCCGTATCTAAGTGGGTTGCTCTGTTTTCCTTCCACAGCCCAAAAGATGTTTTTGTTGGGTGGATTAGCCATGCGAAATTGCCCGTTGGCGACCCAAGATGTTTATGTTAGAGGAATAGGCCATGGTAAATGTGTGGAGTTGTGGGACGGTGGGGGATGAGCCTGGGAAAGAGGCTGTTTCAGAGAGTTGGTACAGACTGGATGGGCTGAATAGTTTCCTTTTGCATTGTAGGGATTCGATGATTCCTTGTGAATAATCCATTCTTTGACCTTAATTGCATTAAACTCCTGACTATGCCGCTGACCTTCCTGGCTGCCACATTAGCTATTATTGTTGTCCTTTAGTGACAACTGTGAAAAAAATTTCATTTCCTTATTGAGCCAATTTTCAAAATCGGGCACAAGTTACATATATTTTCACAATGTGTAAATAATTAATTTAGTTAACCTAATCAGTAGAATAATATTAATCAAGTGACATCTCATGTGGCTTGTGGAAAGCTCATCGCGTCCAAAAGTTTAAGTTTATCAACGTTTATTTATTAGTGTCACAAGTCAGTCTACATTAACACTGTGCTGAAGCTACTGTGAGAATCCCCAAGTCTTCACACTCTGGCGCCTGTTGGGGTACGATGAGGGAGAATTTTGTATGGCCAATGCACCTAAGCAGCATGTCTTTCGGACTATGTGAGGAAACTGAAGCACCTGGAGGAAATCCAGACAGACACAGGGAGAACGTGCAGACTTCGCACAGTGACCTAAGCTGGGAATCAAACTGGGATTCCTGATGCTGTGAGGTGGCAGTGCTGACCACTGTGTGACTGTGCCGTCTTAAAACAATGGCACACAACATGGGACTCAAACCTAAGACCCTGAGAGGAAGTCTCATTCTCTACTGACTGAGCTACTAAAATTTGGTATGAAAGGCTGTTACTTCTGCTTAAAATATACAACCTGACACTTGTGTATAGTGTATCACTAGAAATCTTTTGCTGTCATTTTTCTGAGAGTTACAGTGGCAGTATCTGACAAAGCTTAACATTTAGTGGGAAGTCACTAGGGAGAGGGAGTTAATGATGGACTCCAGGAAGGGAATAGGCACTAATACTGATATATTCTCGCTGGAATGGTATTGACACACAGTTCTCATTTGGGCATTATTTTTATTTGGTTCTTGGCCCTAGTGTACAACAATATATTTTGTATTGTTCTCATTGCTTGCTAGAGCATTTGGATGGCTTATAAATGTCATCTGAGCCTCTCTGCCGGATGTTTTATTACTTATCCCTGCTACTTCACTCCCTCGTTCTTTTCTTTTGAAACTTGTTTTCTTTATTCACTGAAGCACCACACAAGAGCCAGTGAAAAGGTTGTGTGTAACGGTGATCTGCCAGTCGCCTGCCAGGATCACGTTCCTTTCCTTCATTCCCCATTATTGGAACAAAAGCCAGAGCCTCAGGCTTCAGTTCCTGCGTAAGACACACAAGCAATTTGTATCTGCTCCCCCGGGGATGTTGCCGAGTACTAGAACATTCTGAAACAGGCGCAAAGACCTTCCAGAAAGTTCCAGTGCTGAAATCTTAATTTGTACAAACTTCTAGAATAAGAATGATAGAACAATATGTCATTTGTCTCTGTAAAAGGAACTGTCCAGTTTATTCCAGGCACATTCTGCTCAGGGCTGTACTTTTTCATGCTTTAGGTATTCATTGAATTCTCTTTTGAACGTTGGTGTTGAATCTACTTCCCCGTCTCTTCGTCAGGCAGTGCATTCCAGATCAGAACAACTGACTCAGTGGGCAGAATTTTCCTGCTGTGCTAACCCCGAAACTGGAAAATCCCGCCAGAGATCAACGGACATTTCCATGATCCGCCTCCCACCCACTCCCATTCCCATGGCGAGTGCAACACGAAACTTCACCCTACCCTGTCCTTGTCTTGTCATCACTGGGCCTTGATGTTTATGTTTGTGTCCTCTGGTTATTGAGCCTCTGGCCAATAGAGAAAGTTTCTCTTCATTTATCCTTCATAATTTTGAGCACTTTTATCAAATCTCCTTTGCCCTAATGAGGACAAAACAGCACAAGAAACAGGCCCTTTGGCCCAATGAGCCTGCGCCGCCACCCCGATGTTCCCACCTCTACCCGCGATCCCTGTCCATGTTTATAGATCTATGGATTAAAAATCAAATTTGAGACAATTTAGGGAAAATTTGTTTTGCCAGTTAGCCTGAGAGCACATCTTTGGGATGTGGGAGGAAACCGGAGCACCCGGAGAAAACCCATGCAAGCACGGGGAGAATGCACAAACTCCCACAGACACAGGCCCAAATCTACGTATCTGCACAGCACAGTGATAGTCACCGAGCTGTTGTGTTGCCCATCAAATGGTCCAGGTCAAGCATATACTAACGACGTGAAGCACTAGGATACTCTCGAAAAAAATCCAAGAGCAGCCCTCTCACGACCCATCGCGTGTATGCCCCTCGTTCGACAACAAGGTGGACCAAAGCACCTGTAGAATAAAAACAAGTACATCAATATCATCATCTATTTACACACTTCCCAGGAACTCCCAAGGCTCATGATCCCTATTTTAAATCAGTTTTCTATACTCCTCCATTCCCATTCTGTTCACGTGCCCATCTAAATATTTCTTAAATAATTCCAGAGTACCTGCCTCCACCACTTTACTTGGCAGCGCATTCCATACCCCCACCACTCTGTGTGAAAAAACTCCCTCACCCTATGTCCGTGACCCCTCGTGCTATTTAAGTCCATCCTAGGAAAAAGCTTAACCCTGTTTACTCTATCTATACCGCTCATAATCTTGTATACCTCTATTAGATCTCCTCTAAGTCTACATCTTTCTAAGGAAAACAGTCCCAATTTGCCTAACGTCTCCTCGTAACTCAGACCTTCCATACCAATTAGCATCCTGGTAAACCTCCTCTGCACTCTCTCCAGGGTGTCCACATCCTTCCAGTAGTAGGGCGACCAGAACTGGACGCAGTATTCCAAATGAGGCCTAACCAACGTTTTATACAACTGCAACATTAAAGGCCAGCTCTTGTACTCTATACCCCTTCCTATAAAGGCTAGCATACCATATGCTTTCTTCACAACCTTCTCCATTTGCTCTGCCACCTTCAGAGACTTGTTCACCTGCACCCCAGGTCCCTCTACGTTTCTATACTCCTAATAGGTCTACTCTTTATCATATACCTCCCCCCTGCATTCTTTCTCTAACCTCACATTTATCAGGAAAAGTTCCTCACATAGTAGGAAAAATGCTTGAATCTGTAGTCAAAGCAGAAATAACGAGGATACAAACAGTTTGATCAGGCAGACACAGCACGGATTCGTTAAGGGGAAGTCATGCTTGACGAATTTATTTGAGCTCTATGAGGAAGTGACTGGTGTGGTAGATAGAGGGGAACCGGTGGATGTGGTGTTTTTGGATTTCCAAAAAGTGTTTGATAAAGTGCCTCACAAAAGATTGCTGCAGAAGGTTAAGGTGCAGGGAGTCGGGGGTAGGGTGTTAGACTGGATAGAGGATTGGTTGTCTAATAGGAAGCAGAGGGTAGGTATTAATGGGTGCTATTCTGATTGGCAGCTGGTGACTAGTGGAGTGCCCCAGGGTTCGGTGCTGGGGCCTCAACTATTTACCATTTCAATAGATGATCTGGAGGAAGGGGCTGAGTGCAGGGTGATGAAATTTGCTGATGACACGAAGATGAGTGGAAAAGCAAATTGCGTGGAAGGTGTGGAAAGCCTGCAGAGGGATCTGGATAGGTTGAGTGAGTGGGCGAGGACCTGGCAGATGGAGTATAATGTTAGTAAGTGTGAGGTTATCCACTTTGGTAGGAATAACAGTGTGAAGGATTACTATTTAAATGGAGAAAAGCTGCAGCATGCGACGGTGCAGAGGGACCTGGGGGTCCTTGTGCACGAATCGCAAAAACACAGTATGCAGGTGCAGCAGGTGATTAGGAAGGCGAATGCAATGTTGGCCTTTATAGCGAGGGGGATAGAATATAAAAGTTGGGAGGTTCTGTTGCAGCTGTATAGGGTGCTGGTGAGGCTGCAGCTGGAGTACTGTGTGCAGTTTTGGTCGCCGCATTCGAGGAAGAATATATTGGCCTTGGAGGGGATGCAGAGAAGGTTCACTAGGCTGATACCGGAGATGAGGGTGTTGGATTATGAGGAGAGACTGAATAGGCTAGGTTTGTACTCTTTGGAGTTTAGAAGGCTGAGAGGGGACCTTATAGAGACGTATAAGATAATGAAGGGGATGGATAGGGTAGAGGTTGAGAGACTCTTCCCGCTTAACAAAGATAGCAGGACTAGAGGGCACAGCCTCAAGATTAGGGAGGGGTAGTTCAGATCGGAGTTGCAGAGGGTTTTCTTCATGCAAAGGGTGATGAATCTTTGGAATTCTCTGCCTGATGGGGTGGTGGAGACTTCCTCACTGAATATGTTTAAGTCAAGAGTGGATAGGTTTTTAATTGACAAGGGAATTAAGGGTTACGGGGAGAAAGCGGGAAAGTGGTACTGAACCACTACAGATCAGCCATGATCTTATTGAATGGTGAGGCAGGCTTGAGGGGCTGGATGGCCTACTCCTGCTCCTATTTCTTATGTTCTTAACCTAACCCACACATCTTTGGATTGTGGGTGGAAACCCACGCAGACATGGGGAGAATGTGCAAACTCCACACAGACAATGATCCAAGTTGGGAATCAAATCTGGGTCCCTGGCACTGTGAGGCAGCAGTGCTAACCACTGTGTCACCCTGCTTTGTAAAAAAAAAATTGATTTATTATTGTCATGTGCATTTGGATACAGTAAGAAGTATTATTTTTTGCGCTCTATACGGACAAAGCATACTGTTCATAGATTTCGTAGGGGAGAAGGAAAGGAGAGGATGCAAAATGTAGTGTTACAGTCGTAGCTTGGGTGCAGAGAAAGATCAGTTTAAAATGAGGTAGGTCCATTCAAAGATTTGATGGCAGCAGGGAAGAAGCTGGCAGTTTCTGCTTATATTGTTCGTGCTCTTTTAATGAAATCAATTTCTTTCCTTCGTAAGTGTTCTTTAGAGTAAAAAAAGTCTGTTTTTGATCATTGAGCTGGATGACATTTCCATAACCACATGATTTACATCAGATCCTTAATTAGCCAAATAAAATTATGTAAAGAAAATAGTGAATGAGTGAGCTGGAGATGTTGGGCTAAGATTTTACAGTTCCAAAACATGGAATAAAATATTAGTCGTCAGTGCACATTAACAATTAGCTTTCAGGAGGAATCACTGAACAGCAATCGGAATGGGAATCCTGATGAGCACTGGCAGATGTTCCCCACTTTTTAGGACAGATGAAGCCAATTCCAGCACAGTCCCTAGGGGGTTAGACAACACACACACACACACACACACACACACACACACCAGGATAAAGAGTCTCCTGTGCTGAGTGACTCAGTACCGTATGTGTAAGTTACTTGTGTAAGTTACATTCGTGGACAGAGACATCAGCCAAACTGCTCACCCAGTCTGTTGTCAAGTGATTACAAATAGCCAGTCTGGAACAGCGTTAACAGGAAGACTATGGGTGTTGACTGAACAGAATTGGAAAATAGGACAGAAGCGAATCCTCTAAGAATCAACAGAAGTTTGCAGAACCCGAGAGCTCGAACAAATGTTAAAATTATTTTGGTTTGATTTATTATTGCCACATGTATTGGGATATAGTGAAAACTATTGTTTCTTGCACACAAAGCATACAGCTCATAGAGTACATAGAGAAGAAGGGAAGGGGAGGGTGCAGAATATAGTGTTTCAGTCACAGTAGAGAAAGATCAACTTAACATAATGTAGGTCCATTCAAAAGTCTGACAGCTGCAGCGAAGAAACTATTCTTGAGTCGGTTGGTGCGTGATCTCAGAATTTTGTAACTTCTTCCTGACAGAAGAAGGTGGAAGAGAGAATGTCCAGGGTGTGTGGGGTCCTTAATTATCCTGGCTGCTTTGCCGAGGCAGCGGGAAGAGTAGACGGAGTCAATGAGTGGAAGATTTATTTGAATAATTCTGACCATTGCTCCTTTATTTCTGCTGAAGGAGTGTTGAGAGTGAAACTGTTCACAATCTAATGCTGCACCCTATTTACATTTTGGCACCAGCTGGGACTTTGTTTTGTTTACAATGCGATTAAATCAGTCATGTTTGATAGGGTTTCCTGAGTTTCAAAGCAGAGAGGAATTACTTTTTTAATAAAAAGTAATCAAAGAACTCTTTGAAAAATTTTAAGTTTCTTGACTGGAAGTGTCAGGGACAAGTCGAAAGGCTGAAAATTTGCTTGACGTTCTATTCTGAAAGAAGATTTCTAGATAATGGTCTGCATCAGACACGTACAGTGGCAAGATGAAGAAAGTTTTTCAGCTATTTAATCTCAATTTTTTCAAAACATTCTTGAAAAATATTATAGGGCTTTAGGAAAAAAGTAGGCGGAGGGCAGGAGTAATTGGGTAATTCTACCAAAGAAAGAGCCGGCATATAGCTGATGGGCTGAATGGCTTCATCCCTGGCTGTTTAATTCGATGATTTGAATATCAGCTCTATATATAGAATGTAGAATCCCTACAGTGCAGAAGTACATCTTCCCATTACAGCACTTAATTATAAAGAAGACTTGTGCCCTGGCCTCAAGCAGCTGTCCTGGAACTTGGGCCAACTTTTGCATTGATGGAATGGGAATGCATCCCATGCATGAAATCGCAGGAATCTCAACATGTTCTCCCTCGAATGTGCAATAATTCAGTTGGCGGTCAGAGTTGGAACTTCATCTGCTGAAAATCAAGCTGGCCGTTTAGCCCATTAAAGGGCCAATTGAGCAGAATTCAATGAGGTCTGAGCTCGATGTATGATTGTGCTGCCTGCACACTTGTGGCAGAGATCATATCTCGTAGAATCCTACAGTGCCAAAAGAGGCCATTTAGCCCTTCAGGTCTGCATCAACCACAATCACTCCCAGGTCCTTTCTCCAAGACCCCATGCTAGGCCCTAGCTAGTCCCTCCATCATGAAGGGACAATTCAGCATAGCCAATACACCTAACCTGCATGTCTTTTTGACTGTGAGAGGAAACTGGAGCACCCAAGGAAACCCACGCAGACACAGGGAGATCATGCAGACTCTGCACAGACAGTGATCCAAGCCAGGAATCGAACCTGGGTATTAACATTCCTGACACAATTCTGCTGCAACTCTCTCCTGAAGGGAGCATATTTGAAACATCAGCCTTTACCTGCCCTATTCTCAGTGCCCACCCATTGGTAGAGCTCAGCCTTTCACAGAGCACATTTCACCATGGATGGCTGCTCATTACTGTAAGTCATCTCACAACACCAGGTTAAAAGTCCAACAGGTTTATTGGGTAGCAAACACCACTAGCCTTCAGAGTGCTGCTCCTTCTTCAGGTGAGTGCTGCTCTGAAAGCTAGTGGCGTTTGTTACCAAATAAACCTGTTGGACTTTAACCTGATGTTGTGAAATTTCTTATTGTGTTTACCCCAACACCAGCATCTCCTCATCATGGCTGCTTATTAGCCAGCTAATGTGGAATTGCACTCTGGATTGATCATGGCTAGGACAATGTTTCATCTCTGCTTCCGAGCGCACTAGATGCAAACACCCAACTTGGAAACTTTCCAGGTCTTGATCTAGTGATCTCATGTTGTATGAAAATAGACATGGACACACCTACGAAGGTATATTTGTATAGAATTATTGAATGATGCAGCTAGTTTTACGAAGCATGAACTATACTGTACTGTTTAAATCATATACAAGTTCAACACAACCTTCTTGCTCATGTACTCCACACACTGGCACAGTGGTTAGCTATGCTGCCTCATAGCGCCAGGAATCTGGGCTCGATTCCTGTGTTTAGGCCATTACCTGTGTGGAGTTTACACATTCTCCCCTTGTCTGTGTGGGTTTCTTCTGGTTACTCTGGTTTCCTTCCACAGTCTGAAAGATATGCTGGTTAGGTGCATTGGCCATGCTAAATTCTCCCTCAGTGTACCCGAACAGGCACCAGAACGTGGTGACTCAGAGATTTTCACAGTAATTTCTTTCAATGAATAAACTCTATACCCTTAATAACAAAGCCCAGAATATTGTATGCTTTATTAACTGCTCTACCACCTTCAATAATTTGTGCACATTTACAACTCGGTCCCTCAGCTCCTGCGCCCTGTTCAGGATCGAATCTTTTATTGCACTGGGAGCCTCACCATGTTAAATATATCGTTCTTTCCTTCCCTCCATGGGCCAAGCACTGGCATTAGCTAAATAAATGGGTCTTTCAATCATATGTTTCTGAATTACTTTCGCTGTTTAGCAAATGATTTAATATTTGAAGGAACCGCACAAATAAATAAGGTATTGTGAGAGGAGTGTGATTGCCTCAAATTTTTTTTAAAATTGAGAACTATGTTGAGTGCATTAAAATAGTCAGTTGTTCCTGGTTCTCATTATAGTGAAATCAGATCTACTGCAGGATGAGGTCATGGTTATAAGGTGTGGACCTCTGCTTTGATTTAGTGTCGAATGTGTTTGCGCTGCACAGTTCACACACACAATTACTGCAATATAAACATAGAGCAAGCTTCCACTTTAGAAATTCTTTTATAACAGGAACCCTAACGCTCTTGTTTGTATTGGTGCCTCCAATTAACTTAAGCAAACTTAGGCCAGCACAGTGGAACACTGGTTAGTTCTGCTGCCTCACAGTGCCAGGGAACTGGGTTTGATTCCCGGTTTGGTCACATTCTGTGCAAATTCTGCACATTCTCCCTGTGTAGATTTCCTCCGGGTGCTCTGGTTTCCTCTCACCGTCCGAAAGACATGATAATTAGGTGTATTGGCCATGCTAAATTCTCCCTCAGTACCCGAACAGGTGCCAGTATGTGGTGACTACGGGATTTTCACAGTAACTTCACTGCAGTGTTAATATAAGCCTGCTTGTGACATTAATAGATAAACTTAAATTTAAACAAATTGTTTTTCAGCCAAAATCAGATCTCTATTCTGACACGTTCACTTTGCTTCTGAATACTGGAGAAAGCAATTCCAGTGAACTCAATCTAGATTATCGTACACTTGGAATGGGGAATGCTGCAACATCATTGTTTGAGATCTGCACAGTTAGAGAAGTGAAGGAATTTAGAGAACAGCAGATTGTCCTCTTTACACACTGAATGTGGGACCTAGCCAGAGCTCACCCAGATAGTTCAATCCTGGTCCTCATATAAAGGGTACATATGACTACTCCAAGCAAACAAACATTGCTTCAAACTCTGAATCTAGAAAAGGTTATGTGAACAGTTAGATGCATGGTGGATGGATCAGGGAGAACACTTAGAATTTCTGTATTCCTTAGCTTTCCACTCCTAACTCCATAACTTACTTTGTCTGACTTGGCATTGTCTGCAAGCTAGAAAACAGATTCACCACTCGCCAAAAATTATGATTTAAGTAACAAGACATAAAAGAATTGCAAACAAAATACTGGGACTCAACTCTCGAGGATTAGGATTGAAAAGCAGACAGGTTACATAGAAGTTTGGTGACACAAAATTTGGAATACTGTGCACATTTCTAGTCTTCATATTATCATATTATTATTGTTTTGAAATTGATTTATGAGATGTGGGTGTCACTGGCTAGGCCAGCATTTATTGTCCATCTTTAGTTGCCCTTGCAAAGGTTGTGAGTTGCTTTCTTGAACTGCTGCACAGATATAAAGTGGAGAAGGTACAAAGAAGTTTTGCAAGAACTGAGAAGTTCGAAATATCAGGAAAGACCTTTCTCAATGGGAGAGGCTGCAGGGGATTCTGTTCGATTATGAAACAAATTATGAAACAATCTGATCAGACAGACAACGGAGAAAAGGGTAAAACATTATTTATGTACGCAGATCATGTTGAGCCCTGGAGCGGGTTGCCTGTAGCCATGGTCTATGTGATGCATGTGGATTTTCTCAATGTTATCAATGAGGAACACCCTGTAATACTGTCTGCTCTGAGGGAATCAATGTAAATCTGTGTAACTTGAAGTGACACTGCTTGAATCCCTCAGCCTAGATATTTCTGCATCTGGAGAAGATTGAAACTTAAGGACATAAATACAAGATTATCACCAATAGGTCCTTTATAAGCTTTCACTAATAAATCCAATCAGCAATTTGGAAGAAAATGCCTTATCCAGAGAGTATTCAAAATGTGTGGAGGCGAACAGCACAGATGCTCTTAAGAGGAAGTTGGATGAGTACGTGAATAAGCCAAAAAAGCCATGGCATAGGATTACATGATGTAATATGGAAGATTTGTGTGAGATATAAGCCTCAATATAAACCATTTGGACTGAACAGCCTTGTTTGGTGATGTAACTTTGATGTAATTCTAGATAGGTGAGCAAGGATCTGTAGATGGATAAGAGCAAATCCCATGTTCTACTTTTATTTGTTCAGGGGATGTGATTATTGCTGGTAAGGCCAACATTAATTCCTATCCGGAACTGCTCTTGAGGAGATCACATTTGTTATCAGGGATTTCATGCCAGGCCCAGTTAACATTGCACAGCAGCTGAGAATGCCTGTTATCTTCTACCTTTCAGAGGTGGAACCTGTTGCTAATGCAAATCTAAAGTGTGCCAATGACATTGTTGACTTACTAAGTTTAACAAGCATGTTTGGTACAGCTAAACAGCATTACAGTATTTATTTGACTTGTTTCTGGAGTTGCAACTAAGTAATTCAACCAAGTGATACAACCAGCAAATCCATATGAAAAGATCAGCTTGTTCCATTCAACTTCTGGGCTCATGACAAACGATCTCATTATCGGATATGTTCCAGGTTCTCCACAGTAAGATCTCACTCATCAGAATGAAGTAAAATACGGAGCCAGGTTTTCATGGCAGGTGGACCCAATTCAAGGTGACAGGTGGGACCCAGTTCTGGGGTCCCTGTCCCCATTTCTGTTGTGTGCGATTTTTATGCCCACAAGATAGAAGTGCATGTGGCGTTCCACCCTTTTCCTATTCCACTGTGGGAGTTGACGCTTTGACCCACCACCTCCCTCCCAACCAGCATGACCCATGCTGCCTCCACCCCCGCACCCAGCCAGCTCCGTCACATCTATTCCAGTCACGTCTGTTTACGTAGATGACATGAGTCACAACACCTTAGCTGAGGGATAGGGTTAGAGTGAATCATGGGAACCCTAGTCTGGAGCTGGGAACCTTTTGATATGTCAATTCAAATAGTGTTGACTACCACATATTTCATAATGAAATGCTGTATGATAAGTTAGATGCATATTTAATTTAATAGTGTGATTAGTTGATTATTTATAGTTGATTATAATTATATAATTAGTTGATTATTTAAAGAATATTTATATTAGTTGATTATTTATATATTATATAATATTTATATTATATTCTATATTCTTTAGAAAATATAGGTTATGATTAACTTGAAAAATTGTAAAAGTATTCAGATGCACTAGATTACCTTATCTATCAGATAAGGCACACTTATTTTAATGTGAGAATTTCCATCTGCGATTTAATATTTTCTTTGATTGACAATCCTGTTACAGAGTCATAGAGTCATAGTAGTTTACAACATGGAAACAGACCCTCCGACCCAACTGGTCCATGCCGCTCTTTATCTTAAACCCTTAAGCTAATCCCAATTGCCTGCATTTGGTCTATCCCTCTATATGCATCTTATCCATGTAACTGTCTAAATGCTTTTTAAAATTGTATCCGACTCTACTACCACCTCTGGCAAACAAAAAATTGCTCCTCTGGACACTTTTTTATTTCTCTCCTCTCACCTCAAACCTATGCCCTTGAGTTTTAGACTCCCTCCCTTTGGGAAAAGCTATTGACTATCTCGCTGATTTATGCCCTCATTATTTTACAGACCTCTATAAGATCATCCTTCAGCTTTCTATGCTCCAGAGAAAAAAGTCCCAGTCTATCCAACCTCTCCTTATAACTCAAACCATCAAATCCCGGTAGCATCTTAGTAAATTTTTTCTGCACTCTTTCTGGTTTAATGATATTCTTTCTATAATAAGGTGACCAGAACTATACACAGTATTCCAAGTGTGGCTTTACAATGTCTTGTATAACTTAAACAAGATGTCAAGAACACCTGCATCCAAATCTGGCATCTCCACATCCTGTCAAGAAGGCAATTTTGTATCCATTTAGATACCTCATCCTGGATCCCGTGAGATTTAACCTTATGTAACAACCTACCATGCAGTACCTTGTCAAAAGTCCATGTAGACAATATCAACTGCACTGCCCTCATCTACCTTCTTGGTTACCCATTCAAAAACCTCAATAAAATTTGTGAGACACGATTTTCCATTCACAAAGCCATGCTGACTGTCCTTAATCAGTCCTTGCATCTCTGTAAATCCTGTCTCTCAAAAATGTTAACATCATTTGAAGCAGTGGAACAGATGGCTGTCCCCCATTTCAAAAATTGTCCAGAGGGCTGAACTATTTCAAAGACATCAATGATTCTTAATATTATTCGACTCTGGAAACTTTGTTGACACAGCTGTTCAATGGAATCCAATTATAGATGCTTGGCTGAGTTCTAAATCCACTATTAGATTAAGCTCAGCAGTGGTTGTTTATCCAGTTGAGCAATGTCACAATGGAATTTCATTATTAACACTTAGCTGACTCTAAACCTACTAATGGATTGAATTTAGCAGAGCTGTTGACATAGTCATAAAGGGAATGATGAATTTTGTTCTGATTGAGATTTAATGACCATGTTAATATACATTTTTGAAGAGGCTTTTCAATGGCTATTTACTTATTTTGACAGTTTAATGACCATTTAATGGGACTATTTTGTTTTCACATTGATTTTCAACGACCATATGTTTTATTGATAGTATTATGAGCTCCTAAAATGATTAAAGTTTTTAAAGAGCTTTTTCAATGGCTGTTATTTTAAAAAGTTGTGTCCATTACAGGCACAGTCAGGAGAATTCATAATGGGAAATATCAAAATGACAGAAAAGCTAAATGATTACTTTGTGTCTTTTTTCCCTAGGAAAGATACAAGAAATGTCCCAGGTATAGCCATCCAATAGACCAGGGAGAATGAGACATTGAAAGAAATTAGTATAAGAAAGAATTTTATATTGGAGAAATTAATGGGACTGAAAGTTGGTAAGTCTCCAAGACCTGATTTAATGCGTCCCAGAGTATTAAAAGAAGTTGCTACAGATATATTGGATACATTGATGATCATCTTATAAAGTTTGATAGATTCTGGCATGGTCCCTGAAGATTAGAAGATAGCAAGTGTCACCTCAGTACTTCAGAAGGGTGGAACAGAGAAAACAGGGATACACAGACCTGTTAGTCTGGTACCAATAATAGGGAAAATGCTAGAATTGATTATAAAGGATGTGATAAAGGGATACTTGCATAATTGTGATTGGATAGCAGACAGTCAGCGTGAATCTATGAATAGGGAATCATGTTTGATGAACTTGGGAGTTTTGATAAAGGAGAATCAATGATATTTGGACTTTTAGAAGGCTTTTATTAAGGTCTTCCAAAGGAGATTACTTTGCAAAATAAAAGCCTACGGGAAAGAAAGCAACATTTTGTCATGAACTGAGATTGGCTAACAACCAGAGATCTTAAAGTAGGAATAAATGGGTCATTCTCGCATTGGCAGCAGGGATCAATATTTGGGCCCCAGCTGTTCACAATATGCATGAATGATTTGGATGTGGTGACCAAATGTAATATTTCCAAGTTCACAGATGATGCAAAGATAGGTGAGAATGTGTAGAAATATAGAAACATAGAAGATAGCAGGAGGAGGCCATTTGGCCCTTTGAACCTGTTCTGCCATTCATCATGATCGAGGCTGATCATCCAATAGCCTAATCCTGATTTCTCCCCATAACCTTGCATCTCAAGCGCAGTAGTATAGGTAAAAGTTAATCGGCCACATTCATATACATTTCCATTCCTTCCTAACATATGGGACTCCTTTAGCCAGGAAGTTCAAGTGGAAAGTGACCTTCACGTTGTATTTGTCTCCTCAGGGATGCTGTTGAAGCCAGTTAATCTTCCAGGGTTTGTTTCTAAATTCAGATTTTCAGCATTGATCCAGTTTGCTTTTGTCTGTATACATTTACTGGATTGATGGAGACTGGTTTCTGTGTTATTACAACTGGCGATGTTGTGCAGGTTTGCGGTGAGTTAGCTTATGCACTTCGATGTTCACGAATATGCAGTAGTGAATAAATAGACATTACTGAAGGAAATTACAAGATGTGGTGGATATTGTGGAGCCAGCGGATGGTACACTTTCAACCAAAGTTGGTACAAGATGGGAGATTTCTCCATGAGATTGGAAGCAGTGAATGGGGAACATAGAACATAGAACATTACAGCACAGAACAGGCCCTTCGGCCTTCGATGTTGCGCCGACCAATATAAAAGCAATGCCCCTCCAAACTAAACTATTCCCTTCTCTTCCATATACTTATCAACTAACCTCTTAAATGCCACCAAACTTGGCGCATCGACAACTGCTGCAGGCAGGGCATTCCACTCCCGAACCACCCTTTGGGTAAAGAACCTACCTCTGATATCCGTCCTATAACTAACACCCCTTAATTTAAAGCTGTGGCCCCTCGTGCTAGCTTTCTCCATCCTAGGAAAAAGGCTATCACTGTCCACCCTATCTAAACCTCTAATAATCTTATATGTTTCGATTAGGTCCCCTCTTAGCCGCCTCCTTTCTACGAAAACAACCTCAAATCCCTCAGCCTCTCTTCATAAGACCTGCCCTCCATACCAGGCAACATCCTGGTAAACCTCCTCTGTACCCTCTCCAATGCCTCCACATCTTTCTTATAATGTGGGGACCAGAACTGCACACAATACTCCAAGTGCGGCCGCACTAGAGTTTTGTACAGTTGCAACATGATGTTGCGGCTCTGAAATTCAATCCCCCTACCAATAAAAGCTAAGACTCCAAATGCCTCCTTAACAACCTTCTCGACTTGACTGCCTACTTTCAGGGATCTATGCACATACACACCAAGATCCCTCTGTTCATCAAGACTACTAAGAATCCTACCATTAGCCCTATACTCTACACATTTATTATTTCTGCCATAGTGCATTACCTCACAATTTTCCACATTAAACTCCATTTGCCACCTCTCGGCCCAGCTCTGCAACTTGTCCAAGTTCCTCTGCAAACTATAACACCCCTCTTCACTATCTACCACTCCACCGACTTTAGTGTCATCTGCAAATTTACTAATCCATCCTTCACTACCCTCATCCAGATCATTTATAAAAATTACAAACAGCAGGGGCCCCAAAACAGACCCCTGAGGTAAACCACTTGTCACCGAACTCCACGATGAATATCTCCCATCAACCACCACCCTCTGTCTTCTATCTGCTAGCCAATTCCTAATCCAATTAGCTAAATAATTAGCTAATTATTAGGAGGAGGAGTACGGAATTTCTACAGTGCCTCAGAAATAAGTTGCATGAGAGAAAACAAAAGCTTGTCAGCACATGGAACCTCCTGTCTCAGCTAAAATGGGAATGAATGAAGGACTGTGTCTGACTGTGTGGTTTAGACAATATTCTCATAGAATCACAGAATCCTACAGTATAGAAACAGCCATTTGGCCCATCACATTTGCATCAACTTCCGACAGAGTATCTCACTCTTCTGCTCTGCTTCATCCCTGTAACTCTATCTTTTTACCATGGCTACTCCATCTAACCCACATATTTTGGGACACTAAGGAGCAATTTAGCATGGCCAATCCACCTAAGCTGCACATTTGATCACACAAGGGGACATAGCTTTAAATTGAGGCGTGATAAATATAGGACGAATGTCAGAGATAGGTTCTTTACTCAGAGAGTAGTAAGGGCGTGGAATGCCCTGCCTGCAGCAGCAGTGGACTCAACAAATTTAAGGGTGTTCAAATGGTCAGTGGATAGGCACAGGGATAATATTGGAACAGTTTAGGTTAGAGGGTCATTAAATTGGTTCCACTGGTCAGTGCAACATCAAGGGCCGCAGGGCCTGTATTGTGTTGTAATGTTCTATCTTTGAACTGTGGGAGGAAACTGGATCACTCAAAGGAAACCCACGCAGACACAGAGAGGATGTGCAAACTCCACACACACAGCAACCCAAGACCAGATGGAACTGTGCCACCCTGTTTACCTGTTTACGTCTCTTCTTAAGTAGTGCTGTGGTTCAGTTGTTGGCACTGTTATTACTGAGTCAGCAGATTGTGGCTTCGAGTTTCGCAAATAACAGCTTGAGCACAAAAATATCAGTGCGGTACCGAGGGAGTGCTGCACTGTCGGAGGGTCAGTACTGAGCGAGTACTGCACTGTCGGAGGGTCAGTACTGAGGAAGTGCTGCACTGTCGGAGGGTCAGTACTGAGCGAGTGCTGCACTGTCGGAGGGTCAGTACTGAGCGAGTGCTGCACTGTCGGAGGGTCAGTACTGAGCGAGTGCTGCACTGTTTGAGGGTTAATACTGAGGGAGTGCTGCTCTGTAGGGGGTGCGGGGGGGCGCAATCAGCACTTAGGGAGTACGGAACTGTTGAAATCAGTACCGATGGAATGCTGCACCGTTGGAGGGTCAAACCTTTGAGTGAGATATCAAAGACACTGTGTCTAGCCTCTCGGATTGACATAAAAGATTCCAGTGCCAATATCAGAGTAAGGGAGCTCTCTCCAGTGTTCTGCCAGATACTTGTTCCTCAACCTTATCACCGAGAAAAGGATTAAGTTGTTATCACATTGCTATTTGTGAGAGCTCACTGTGTTCAAAAATGGCTGTCGTTTCCATAGTTACAATAGTGACTGAATTTTAAAAATGATTTTATTGGCTGGGGTTAACTTGTGACAGTGAATCATAGAAACTAGAAGCAGGAGTAGGCCTTTCGGCCCCTCAAGCCTGCTCTGCTATACATTTTTAATCATGGCTGAAAATGTCAGTATTTTTTTCATTCAGTCCATTGGCAGAAGCTGCAATCTGGAATCAGACATCCATTTAAAAAAAACTACAGGAAATGCCCCGTTTCAGAACCTCTCATTTATTTACAATTCCAGTCAATCACATGCAGATGTTCTCAAATACAATGCAATTAATTAGCAAAATGAAAGCCATCCAAATTTCAAAATAGCAATTAAATATACAAAAATATAGCTTACAAATAGCAATATTTTAAAATATATTCTGCTGCAGAATTCTTATATAAACATGTCTATGAAACTGTTAACCATCGTTCCATAAACATTCGAGTAGATTTATCACATGGTATCAATAGAAAGGCAGAAAGCCCACCCACAAGAGGATCACACAGTCTGCTCGAGGTTAACATTGCTACTATAGGAATAGACACGTTTTTTTTAAAAAATTGACTTCTTTGATACCACCACCCCCACCCACCCCGAAGCTTGAAGAAATCATGCCTCCACTCACTCAATGTTCGCTAAAGAGGTCTTAATACTGGATCAATCAAAATGGTTTTCACTGCACCTTCAAATGGCTCCCTTCGTTTCCATTCGAACTTTGTCATAGGTATGTGATTGGTGATTCGCGAGAGGGACAAAGGGTGAAACAAGAGATGGAGGTGAGAGAGAGAGAGCGCCAGGTTTAAAAACGATATACATGTCAAAGGAAGAAGTGACCATGAGATAAGCAAGAGGCAGCAATGAGGAAAGGGCAAAGGAAAGAGGGCAAAAGGTGTGTTAAAAAAGATCAATAGGTTCATTATTATCAATCGTTCAATAGATCAGTAAGACTTGCTGGGTTAAGACCCCCTGGCTGACTTCTACCCATCATATGCTGCTGTAACTGCTCCCTCCCCCTGGGTAAGAATATTTTCCCTCTTGCTTTAGACTAATAGCCACTAATCAAAACAGTGGCCTCTCTCATCTTCAGGCCATCACGTTTGTGAAACATACCTTCAGCTGGAATGCTCCCGTAAAATGATAAATTCATCCATCTCAGCTGCCTGTAGATCAGTGGGAGGGGGTGAAGTAACTTAGGGGGGGAGTTAAATATCCTGAAGGAAGATGAAAATTCCAACCAGGTCATAAATCAAGCTGCAAAAGCCATTTGGCAGTTTCAAAGCACGTCCTGCTGAAAGTCACTTGCAGAACGATTGAGCAATGTGGTAATTGTCAATACAGATGTTCACCAACATTTCCAATGCGCTTCAGATATAGCGCCCCTTCTGAATATTAAATTGCTTTCATTCTTCGACTACTTTTTTAAAAAAATGGTTTTCCACTGTTAGTTGAGGATTCAGGAGGGGAACCTAAGGCAACAATGGATGCTGGGATTCATTGTGGCCTTTCCGAGCCTTGCTAATTCCACACAATTACTTCAGTGCTGTTGCTGCTACACAGATCTACACACTGGCAGCATTGTAGAAAGGTGCCAGAGCCATACACACTGCATTCAGCACACGCTGCTTACTGTGCACCTTCTCTGCACTGCTGAAGAGCTTACCTGCAATACAACAAGCAATGCTTACCCTTCGTTGCTATGTTCTGAATAGGAGTTCAAGACACAATCTTCTTCAATGTGCCCTTTCCCAAATTGCACATAGGTCTTGAACAAAGTATTGTGCTGATCTTCCTGCAGCCATTTCAGACTTGCAGCAAATTTCAGATAAGTGGAGAGAGATGTTAAAAATTGGACTGTCTTTAGCATAGCATTTAATTGTTTAAGGGGGGGGGGGGGGGTTTGCCTTTGTATCCAGAGCAAAATATACACGCTTATTTCCCTATCCCGCCCATCGCAGGAATCGTAACAGGTAAGGGGTGGACCATTGGTCCATTGACCTCAGAGAGTGCTTTCGGTTTTGGAGCTGGAAAATCCTGCTCCTTATGTGGCCGACCAAACTCAGAAAGTTCCACTCAGCTGGTCTGTCTGGATTCAGGTTTTGAATGCCAACTCATTTATTGGGTTTGAAGTTATTCTTCTCTAAGCATATGCACATACCAAATCTTACCCTAGAAAATCTTTTCTCAAACACAATTCAATCTGTAGTTGGAAAGGTACAAGGCTGGCTGTTCCCTAGGATCACAATGCTATTTTCTGGGGAAAGACGTCCAACACTTAATTGAAACCATGTTGCAAAAGTAGGATGAGGGGATACAGTTTCAAAGTGAGTTAACAGGCAAAAATAATGGCTCATACTGATTTCTTTACTGAAAATATAGCCAGCACATGAAACAGACTTGTAGATGGAGCAGTTCAGGCTAATGTCCTGAAATCATGGAGCGTGCAATGGGATCATTCTGGACAATCTAAGGTAGTTGAATACTCTTCCTCATCCATAATTTGGGATCTGTGATAGAAGCAGTACTAAGGGTACTGGGTGAGCATAGAAACATAGAAACTAGAAGCAGACCATTAGACCCTTCGAGCTGATCATCAAATTTAACCATGCAAAGATCCTTTTACCTGGGAAAGGATTTTTCAGTCTTAGGGCGAATGTGGCTGTAAGATCCCACTCAGCATCTTTTTTCAGAGCTCAACCTTTGCTTCAAGCAGTTGGCCATTAATACAAGTTTTACACAGTTTGACCCCAATCATTCCAAAGTTGAAATGAATCTCCCAGAGTTGTGCATAGAGTCACGGAGGTTCACAGCTTGCAAACAGGCCCTTTGGCCCAACCTGTCCACGCTGCCCCTTTTTTTAAACCTCTAAGCTAATCTCTATTGCCCACATTTGGCCCATATCCTCCATACCCATGTAACTATCTAAATACTTTTTTAAAAGGCAAAATTGTACCACCTCTACTACTATCTCTGGCAGCTTGTTCCAGACACTCACCACCCTCTGTGTGAAAAAATTGCTCCTCTGGACACTTTTGTATCTCTCTCCTCTCACCTTAAACCTATGCCCTCCTAGTTTTAGACTCCCCTATCTTTGGGAAATGATATTGACTATCTAGCTGGTCTGTGCCCCTCATTATTTTATAGACCTCGATAAGATTTCCCCTCAGCCTTCTACACTCCAGAGAAAAGAAGCCTCAGCCTATCCAGCCTCTCCCTATAACTCAAACTATTAAATCCCAGTAGCATTCTAGGAAATCTTTTCTGCACTCTTTCTAGTTTAATAATATCCTCTCTATAATAGGGTGATGAGAACTGTACACAGTATTCATAGCAGCAGGGTGAGCTTATTGTTAAACAATAAAAATGAATAATAAGTATTCAACTTCTATGGATTATTATTTTTATTGCTCAGAAACAGGCAGCTTTCACTTGCTAAAGCACTTCATATGCATTAAATTGTGCTATTTATTGGCATGTTGTTGTATATTAATGGAATTTTCACTGGGTCCCAGCACAATTCACTCCGTCAATTGGTTGTTTTTGGAACTATTTGCTCATAAGCTAATTGGAGATGAGAGAAAGAGTTTATAAGGCTACCTCCCAAGGCTACCTTAAGGTGCACTTTCAGTTGTAGATTATATTAACATTTCACATTTCATTTCAGGCCATATTCACCAAGACAGTTCTTTACCCCTTCTCCCCTCTTCCATCAAACATCACCCTCTGTAACAGTTTCTTGGCCTTTGTCAACAATGTTCAGGAGATTGTCCATTAGCTTTTCAATTGCAGGAAGTTGTCTACCCTTCCTAAGGCTCTCATCTACCTTCTGCTTTTGAAAGACTTGACTGTGATCGGGAATTCAACCGATAGGAAATCATTTGACCAAGGTCTGTGGTGGTATACCAAGGTGCAAAGTGCTTAGTATCAATTTAAAAAAAACATGATTCTCCAATTTGTATCCCGTTGTCTCCATGCCTGAGACAAAGCCAGCCTGAAGGCATTGAATGAATCTGAGGCAATGCAGGGGTTATCGCACGGGTAGCAATCCCAACAATTTGTTGCTTCAAGTTCCACGGAACAGGGGGCCCAATCTCATCTCGACAATGAGCTTCCCTACTGTTGGGTAGTTGACAGTCAACAACTGTGCCAAAGGAAGGAGCAGCAATTCCAATTGAATGGGGCTTTTCTAGGTTTCTCTGTTGAATCCGGGGCCTGCCAACCTCCTGGAAACCATTCCTTCAGCTCGGGGCGAGGAAAGAGAAGGAATGGGAGCTGGACAGAAAAGCAGCAGGGCCAATGTCTGGCAAGCTCTGATTTCTGAACCTGTTTCTGGAGGTGCAGAAACACAAAGAGCAGTAAGTTTATCGAGGGCTGAGGGTGAAGATGGGTCACAAATAGTTGATTAAAGAATACCATTCAGCAAGCTTTCACGGCCTGGATAATTCCTGCTCTGTGATATCTTGGTGTCAGGTTTTACAGACCGTTAGTGTCAGTGGGTTATTTATCTTCAGAAAGCACTGCGGTCCAATTCAATTTTGATCTCTTTTGATGGCTACATATGGCGGGGGTGGGGGAAGGGGGATGTGGTTAGAATCTTACTAAGATTATTCAGCAACGTTGGCTAGAATATCCAAAGATTCAGGTCCAGTCAGTCAGAGGGTTAACAATTAGGGGCACAGTGGTTAGCACTGCTGTCCCACAGCACCAGGGACCCATTTCTGACCTTGGGTGACTGTGGAGTCTGTGTGGGTTTCCTCCAGGTGTTCTGGTTTCCTCTCACAGTCCCAAAGATGTGCACATTAGTTGGACTGACCATATCAAATTGCCACTTAAGTGTCCAAAGATGTCTAGTTAACATGGGTTAATCATGGTAAAATGTGTGAGACTACTGGGGGTGGGGTGGGCCTGGAAAAGGTGCTCTACTGGGGAGTTGGCGCAAACTCAATAAGCCAAATGGCTTCCTCCTGCACTGTAGGGAGTCTATGGTTCTGACCAGCTCTCCCACTGCCCCAGATAGATTCCAATTCAATCCTAATTTCCAGGAGTGAACAGATTTTGTACTCGTTGTGATTTTACACTCTATTGAATCATGGTGAGTAATACTGGGAGACATTGTAATCCTCCCTCCTCATCCTCCACCATCATTACAACATCTCACAAAAGGAAACTCTGGTTCTGCATTGAAAACGGACAACCTACTACAGGAGGTGACCAAAGTGAAGCATTCGTCCCACTTCCTCGTATCTGGCAGCTTTTATTTGTTATTGGCAATCGGGACTGGGCAAGTCCAACCAAGCAGCAGATCTGCTGCATTCCTAGAGTTGGAAATAGCTGTTCTCATTAAAACATCAAAGGCTGATATCTCCTGGCTGGTCAAAGCTTAGAGATTCTACGATAAAGAGAAGTGAATAAGTACTTTGAAGGGATGAAAACAGTAGTGCCATGGGGAAGAAACTAGCGTAAAGAGGACTGGGTCTAAGTGGGCAATACAAGGAGCTAGGGCAGGCATGATGGGCCGAACTGCAACCTCTAAGTGTAAGATTCTACGGTTCACTGTATCCAGGGCAGCTAGTTGCTCAGCTCCCTAGCTAAAGTGACTCAGAATCTACAGAAAAGCCCCCTTTGTAACAATGCAATCTGATGAAGAGATAGTGTCCTGTCATAGAGAATTGACAATGGTATATTACCAGACATAGAGCAGGGGAGATTCAACAAAAATAAGGGGAATGAAAAATAAGGCCTTCGTCACTTGTAACAAGATACTTTTCACTGACATGCTTAAAAAAAGCATTTCAGATAAAAGCTAAGTGTTGCTCAAACAAAATAAAAGCATTCAATTATAGGCTCCTGTTGCACCAGCAGTGTTCCAAAACCCACAGGCTCCAGCCTTTCTTTGTTGCTGGTTTAAAATGCTGCTCACTTTCCAGCGAGCGGTGTTATAATCGTGCAGGAAGACTGATAGCACAGAGACAAAACAAAGGAGTGAACTGGTCTTTAAATGAATGATTTCAGGAGATCTCATGTGGAAGAGGTCCACAAAGATGCTGGTGTGCACCTTAGAAGAGGCAGTGCTCCAAAAGCTTGTGCCTTGTGCTACCTGTTGGACTTTAACCTGGTATTGTGAGACTTCTTACCGTGCTTACCTCAGTCCAACGCCGGCATCTCCACATTATGTACAACTTAGTCCCAGTCCCCTACCTCTCCTGCTAAGACAGGACGGCGGGAGATTCCAACCCTAATCCTATGCTGCAAGCGGTTTTTGTTGTAGCCACCCCCCCCCCCCCCCCCCCGGTCAGCTTGCAATTCTTTCACCCTCCCTCATATTCCTTTTGTGTTGTTGTTTCATTTTAAAAAAAACATAAATAATGCCTAACATTAAATTATTTCTTTGTGTGCTGAGGGATCTCATTGTCAATACACTTAACACCACCTGCTTGAAGCGAGGCGATGAACTGTGGTATGTTTAAACTGCCAGTCACCAGTTAACACCATGGTGGTTCATCTACAGGCGTAAAGAAGCCTTTGATCAAATAAGCTGCACTATTGCGGCCCCAGAAGGAGCTTCCAAAGACTTGAAACGTTTGAAAACTCTGTGACAATTAGCCTGTTACACAAACAATTTTATAACAATTCTGTTTTTTTTAAAAAAGTGAAAAATATCCAGCAACTAAGCGTTTGCATCCCCCCCCCACTCCCCACACCTTTCTCATTGCCACAACCAAATGTGTAGTGTTGTCTGCAGAGCTTGACCTACCTTTTCAACCCCTCCCCCACAAAGACAGTGTTTCATCATCAAATATTTAGCAGATGTAGGTATCTCCTTGTTTTAATCCCAGAATGTGCTGGCTGAGGAACGCAGTGTGAGGAGAGGACCAATCTGAGATCAGTCTTGAGGTTAGAACCTCAGGCCTGAATCACAACTCGGAGTGAGAGCTTTGGACACACGCATTCATTAATTCCACACCCTCGGCTTTAAGGCGGAATCTTAGCAAAGTCCTGATCTTGGGGTTGGCTGCTTTGCATAGTGTTATAAGCACCGTTAAAGGTACCGCCTTGAAGAGGCCAAAGTCCCTTTGTCTTCTTATCCCTTCGAGTAGCAAAGCCCTTCTCGCCACCCGAACGTTCAACTTCACGGAATTTTAAGAAGAAAATCTCATACGGCGCACACTTCCCACTCTGATTGTCCTGCGGCTGGACCAGTTTGAAGTTGGGGATGGGGAGGAGAATGAGTGATTGTGAAGTGCTCCTTGGTGTATAACGTGAGTTAGCTTGATCGCTGCGTGGTAGTGGCAGGTCCAGCAGCGACTCCCTAGTAGATCCAGCAACACAAAAGTGCTTTGGCGTTGGACACTCTCCGGTCTGACAATTCCGCGATATGCCATAGGATTGGCCACCCTTCAGAGTTGGGTGTCACCAACGCACTCGGGTACGGGTCAGCAGGTTCACCATCTTGTGGATCGGTTCCATTACACACACGGGGAAAGTGAAACAAAAAAAATAAACAAAAATACTATCATACAAAAAAGAAACTCTGCTCATTTTGAGTTGAAATTGAGTTGTGCTACACTAAGTTGTCCGTCCCACTTATGGCTCCCTGCTCTTCTGGGTTATTTTGGAGGACAGGCGTGTTGCAGAGTGGACAAACCTTCCTCACTTCCAGCCATTTGATCAGACACCTGGAAACAGAGACAAGAGGAGATTTGTCAGTCAGTACACTGGTCTCTATTTTGTTAGCATAACTTAAGCTCACAAAAGCATCAAGAGACATCAGACATGCGAAATGTAACATTTTCCCATTGCCTTACTGCAATTTCACACGTTTGGATACTCTGTCCCAACAATCTCATATGACCTGAAGGAAATTTGGTATGTCCGCTATGACTCTCATTAAAAAATGCACCATAGAAAGCATTCCTTTTGTTGTATCACAACTTGGTATGGCTTCTGCTCTGCCCAAGATCTCAAGAAACTACAAAGGGTTGTGAACGAAGCCCAGTCCATCATGCAAACCAGCCTCCCATCCATTGACTCTGTTTCCACTTCCTCGGAAAATCAGCCAGCATAATTAAGGACCCCACACACCCCAGACATTCTCTTTTCTACCTTCTTCCTTCGGAAAAAAGATACAAAAGTCTGAGTTCATGTATCAACTGACTCAAGAACTGCTTCTTCCCTGCTGTCATCAGACTTCTGAATGGACCTACCTTATATTAAGTTGACCTTTTGCTACATACTAGCTATGAATGCACACACTGCATTCTGCATCCTGTCCTTTACTTCTCTATGAATGGTATGCTTTGTCTGTTTAGCGCGCAAGCAACAATATTTTTCACTGCATACTAATACATGTGACAATAATAAATCAAATCAAATCAGCAATATCACAGAATTATTTCAGTGCCGAAGCAGACACTTTGGTCTGTTGTGCCTGTGCTGGCCTTCGAAATGAGCAATTTGCCTGGTACCAATCCCCATCTGCTCCTGTAGCCCTGTACATTCTTCCTTTTCAGAGAATAATCCAATTCCCAATCGACTGAACTCATTTCCAACTCACGCTCAAGCCACCGGTTGGGATTTTCCGGTTTCAGGGCAAGCATAGCCGGAAAAACCCGCCCTGAGTCTGGAGTTATGTTGGCTACTTTCCCAAGACAATGGGAAGTGTAGACGGAGTCATTGGATGGGAGGCTGGTTTGAGTGATGTACTGGGCTACATTCACAACCCTTTATAGTTTTTTGTGGTCTTGCACAGAGCAGGAGCCATACCAAGCAATGATATAACCAGAAAGAATGCTTTCTACAGTGTATCTGTAAAAATTTGGTGAGAGTTTGGTGAAATTTGAATATGCCAAATTTCCTTAGTCTTCTGAGAAAGAAAAAGCGTTGGTGGCCTTTCATAACTATAGTGTCAGTGAGGGGGGAACCAGGACAAGTTGATGATCTGAACACCTAAAAACTTAAAGCTTTTGACATTTCTACTTCGTCCCCATTGAGGTAAACAGGGGCATGTTCTCCCCTATGCTTCCTGAAGTCGATGACTATCTCCTTCATTTTGTTGACACTGAGCGAGAGTTCACCAGATTCTCTATCTCTTTCCTGTACTCTGTCTCGTCATTGTTGGAGATCCGATCCATTATGGTGGCATCGTCAGCAAACTTGAAATCCACAGATCTATAAACATAGACAGGGATCACGGGTAGAAGTGGGAACATCGAGGTGGCAGCGCGGGCTCGTTGGACCGAAGGGCCTGTTTCCCGTGCTGTTTTGTTCTTTGTTCTTTATTCTTTGGAGTTGGGCTGATCTTTGACCTCAGCTTCACCCTCCTGCACCATCCCCAGAGCCCCGAATTCACTACACATCCAAACAGTTATTAACCTCTGACTTGAATAAAGTCAATGACGGAGCTCCCACAGCTCTCTAGGGTAGGGAATTTCCAAAGATCTTGGAGTGAAGAAATTTCTCCTCATTTCAGTCCTAGATGGCTGGCCCCTTATTCTGAGACTGTGACGCAAACCAGGGATGATGCGCAGGTCACTTGGGGGCATCTATTTTTAATCCCCAGAGAAATACATGTTAACATTTCAGCTGCCAGAAACAGTATTTTCTTGGAATCACTAAAGTTGATCGCAATATACAGGAAACCGGCCCAGCTTGCTGTGCAATCCGCAGCGTACTCACTTTCTGTGAAAGGCATGTTTACATGGACAAATCCCAAGCTCATCCTTTGGCTTAAATTCCTCCAAGCAGACTGCACAAATCTGTCAGATGAAACATGGATACAGTCAGCAGGCAGTTAAAAAAGGGACATTAGAAATTATAACAAAGATGGCCGAGTAAAACAGATACATATTGGTTGATCAAACCCGAGCAGGACTTACTCAGTTATTGGTAGGGTGTTGGGGAGGCTTATAGAATAACGAGATTGAGGGATATGTGTTCATAGCTCCTTGAAAGTGGAGTCACAGGTGGACAGAGTGGTGAAAAAGGTATTCGGCATACTTGGTTTCATTGGTCAGAACATTGAATACAGGAGTTGGGACATCCTGTTGCAGTTGTACAAGACATTGGTAAGGCCACACTTGGAATACGGTGTACAGTTCCGGTCATCCTATTATAGAAAGGATATTATTAAGCTGGAAAGATTGCAGAAAAGATTTACTCGGATGCTACTGGGACTTGATGATTTGAGTTATAAGGAGCGGGTGGAAAGACTGGGATTTTTTTACCTGCAGCGTAGGAGGCTTAGGGGTCTTATAGAGGTCTATAAAATAATGACAGGCATAGATCAGGTGGATACTCAACATCTTTTCCTAAAAGTAGGGGAGCCCAAAACTAGAGGACATAGTTTAAGGTGAGAGGGGGAGAAATACAGAAGTGTTCAGAGGGGCAATTTTTTCACACAGAGGATTGTGAGTGTCTGGAACAAGCTGCCAGAGATAGTAGTAGAGACGGGTAGAATTTTGTCTTATAAAAAACATTTAGGTTGTTACATGGATAGGATGGGTATAGAGGGATATGGGCTAAATGCAGGCAATTGGAACTAGCTTAATGGGAAAAACTGGGCGGCATGGACAAGTTGGGCTGAAGGGCCTGTTGCCATGCTGTAAACCTCTATAACTCCATATCATAGAAACACAGAGAACAGGAGCATTGGATTGCAATTCAAATCTTTGGATCCAGTTATTTCAATACACAGTGCTGTAAGTTTAGCCAGTTACACAAATGGGAGAGGAACAGTTAAACTTGGAAACATGCTGTATAACCAGTTCCACTTCTATGTTTTGGCTTTACATAGTATATTACTGAAAATCCAAGTGACAACCCTGTGGATTTAAACATAGGAACAAAGAAAATAGAAGCAGCAATTGGCGATTCAGCCTTTTGAGCTTGCTCCACCATTCTGTATGATCATAGCTGAACCTCTGTCTCACTCCAGCACTCCTCCCATACACTTGGTACCTATAGGGTCTAGAAACCTATTTCCTTCTTAAATATATTCAGTGATTTGACATCCACAGCCTTCTGTGACAGAGAATTCCACAGGTTCATCACACTCTGAGTTAAGAACAAAGAACAAAACAGCACGGGAAACAGGCCCCTCGGCACAATGAGCCCGCGCCGCCACCCCGATGTTCCCACCTCTACCAGTGATCCCTGTCCATGTTTATAGATCTATGGATTGAAAACCAAATTTGATTCAATTTAGGGAGAATTTGTTTTGCCAATTAGCCTAAGAGCACATCTTTGGGATGTGGGAGGAAACCAGAGCACCCGGAGAAAACCCACGCAAGCACGGGGAGAATGCGCAAACTCTCACAGACACAGGCCCAAATCCATGTATCTGCACAGCACAGCGATAGTCACTGAGCTGTTGTGTTGCCCATCAAATGGTCCAGGTCAAGCGTACACTAACGACGTGAAGCACTAGGATACTCTTGGAAAAAAAATCCAAGAGCAGCCCTCTCACGACCCATCGCATGTATGCCCCTCGTTAAACAAGGTGGACCAAAGCACCTGTAGGATAAAAACAAAAAGAAAAGAAATTCCTTATCTCAATCCTAAGTGGCCTTCCCCGTATACCGAGACTATGACCCTTGTTCTAGTCCACCTGTTCCCCAGCCAGAGGAAACAACATTCCTGCATCTAGTCTGTTCGGCCCTATCAATGAGATTCCCCTCTCATTCTTCTAAATTCCAGTGAATACAGACCCAATCTCTCCTTCAATGACAATCCTGCCATCCCAGGAATACAGTCTGGTGAACAGTCTCCACCTTCCCTCTATGGCAAGTATATCCTTTCTTAGATAAGGAGACTAAAACTGCTCACAATATTCCAGGTGTGGCCCTATACAGCTGCAGTAAGACATCTTTGCTGCTGTACTCAAGTCCTCTTGCAATGAAGGCCCACATAACATTTATCAACTTAACTGCATGATTGTTTAAGTGACTGGTGTACCAGAACACCCTTTGTATGTCATGATGTGGAGAAGCCGGTGTTGGACTGGGGTGGACACAATAAGAAATATCACAACATTAAAAATAGGGAAGTCTCGCTAAAATTATACTAGTTAGACCATACCTGGAATGCTGCAAACAGTTTTGGTCCCCTTATCACGGGAAAGATATACTTGCATTGCAGGCAGTTATGAGAAGGTTCATTAGGTTGATCCTGGGTATGGAGGGATTTACTTTTATAAGGAGGGGTTGAGGAGTTTGGTCCTGTACTCATTGGAGTTGAGAAGAATGAGAGGTGACACATAGGATTCTCAGGGGGGTTGACAGGGTAGATGCTGAGGGGTTATTTCCCCTTGTGGGAGACCCTAAGACCTGATGGCATAACCTCAGAGTAAGTGTTTGCCCATTTAAGACAGAGATGAGGAGGAATTTCTTCTCTCGGAGGGAAGTGAATCTGTGGAATTCTTTACTGAAGAGGGCTGTGGAGACCAGGTCTTGTCCAAAGCTGAGATTTTTCATTAGTAAGGAATCAAAGATTATGGGGATAAGGTGGGAAAGTGGAGTTGAGGATTATCACATCAGAGCACTCATTGAATGGTGGAGCAGAATTGATGGGCCAAATGGTCTCCTTCTGCCCTTCAGCTTATGGTCTTATTGCTTTTGCCGAAATAGGTGTAATGCTTATCATCTGGGATTAGTCACCAATATCTTTGGAACAGATCCTGGGTATTTGTTGTCCAATGCTGGGCAGCTGAAGCCAAAAGATTCTGGCTCTCATTCCCTCTCCTATCCTCATCAGTTCTTGTCCTTGGGAATCAAATCTAGCTGCCTCTCATTAACCTCTTCACCCATGGATTTCCAAACCAAACACCCCAATTCAGGTTAGATTGCTCCAAGTACGATCTTCAGGATATCACAAATTGGTTAGCACTGCTGCCTCACAGCTCCAGGGACTCGGGTTTGATTCCCGACTTGGGTCACTGTGCGGAGACATTCTCCCCATGTCTGTACGGGTTTCCTCTGGGGTTCTCCGGTTTTCTCCCACAGTCTGAAGGATGTGCTGGTTAGGTGCATTGGCCGTACTAAATTCTCCCTCAGTGTATCTGAACAGGCGCCAGAGTATGGTGACTGGGGGATTTTCACAGTAACTTCATTGCAGTGTTAACGTAAGCCTACTTGTGACTCTAATAAGTAAATTCATTTTGACCTAGTTATTCTAGCCAGATGTGGAACTGTAGAATTTTCATTGTTGGTCTTTTCAACACATCATGACTGAGAGTTCTTGGATAAAAGATAGAATTTTGAAGTAAAATGCTTTGCACTAATGAAATCCCGTTGGTTTCTGGCAACAAGGAACAGAATACCATTACAAGTAAAGAGCGAATCCCATACTATTAATAACGTGAAGTACATTTGATACATTAGTACCAAAGTGGTGGGCCAAAGGATTGCTGCGGTAGAAATATATATAAAAGGATGGGAGATGGAGTTGTCACAGGGGCTCTTTGTGTAGCTTCAGGGCTGACAGCTGCCAAACTCCTCCTGCATCAGGTCGTAGCAAACTTTTCTGGGTGAGAGGAGAAAGCCAATCTCCTTCAACTCCCTCCAGCAGTTTGCTCTTTGCAAGGTAATAAGATATAGGCTCCTGGCTACAAACATCCACTTGACAAGTTCACCACGTGAGCTGCATTGGTTAAGCTCAAGACATTTGCTCAAACGCAAAGAGAAAGAAATGCGAGCGGGGATTGAGGCTCCTTAATTACAGCCTTGCCGAAGCACTGGCAAATCTGCATTGAAAATAGCACACAATGCATTTGGCTGCCGATCTAAGGACTGACATCAAAAGCCTTTGATCTCCTGGTTACCTGATTTCCCTCAAGTGTCACTGGCTTCAAGGAGGTCACATGTCAGACTGGGTGCGATGCAGGAGGTAGCTATCAGCCACACAAAGAGCCCCTGTTCAATACTCAGGTCACATGGGAGATAAAAAGGTGTTTAAAACTCCAGCTTAAACCTCTTGTAAATGTTACATTCCAAAAAGGGATTCGCGCAGACAATGCAATCCAATCTCAGCTGGATTATATTTCTGGAGGTGAAAAGGGGACTCCCATTCTGTCTGAAGATGTGCCATTTATTGTTACTTATACTGGATATGATAACTGGAATGTGCACAGGTTTGGAGAAGGGAATGTTTAATCTACACCATTAGAACACATTTACTGAACTAATCCAACCACAAGATTAAATAGACTGTGATATTAACCCCTTCTTCATCCCTCCAAATTAGAGATTCGAGTGCAGATTTTCGTTGCAGTCATTCTAAGTCCCAACTCGAACATGGCGTTTCCTATCTCCTTGGGAGAGGGATAGGAGTCAGACCGAGGTTCACCTATGTGTGGGGTACAGGGGCAGCTGACCAGTTAAACCATCATTGCATCCTTCACTGAAGGACTTGGTGGACGAAGAGTGCGAAGCCTGGAGTATACAGATTAGATCAGGTAAGAGGGCATCTGAACTTGGTGGTTCGTTTGGATAGCCAAGGTCATCTATAGGACAGGTAAGCTATCACTTTGGGTATAGTCTTGAAGCAACTTTGGGAGAGGGAAAATGCCCTTTTGCAGGCACCCTTTGGGATCATTAAAGGTAAACCTGTGCATAAATTCATTGGAACTGCTGAAGCTGTCAAGGAATTGTCAAAAGATACTAAGGCAGTTGACACAGAGGGGATTAAGGATAAAAGGTATGAGTTGGCAACAGGTTTGGGGATTTTGAATATGTCAATTCAGACTTGGTGGACCAAATGGCCTCTTCTGCACTGAATGATTCTGGGAATCATTGGCAAAGGGCCTACAAAAGGCGATGGAGATGGGTCGGGTGGCATGGGTTGGCATAAAGAGTAAGAGGAAACACTGGTAAGTCCTTAGTTTCCCTTTGGTCTAACAAGCTTTCAGCTTCTCAAAGTCAAGGATGGCATCTACTCAGCCTTAATAACTCAGTGCCTGGGGTTGAGTCGGCTGATGAGGAGGGGGATTAGGGTAGGGGGAAAAGTAGGCACCATCCAATGAGCAGATTTTCTGGGTACCAAACTACTCGATGTTGCTGCAATTTCACCTGGGTGAAGTTCGGGGTGGGGAGGCACTACCTGAATGCCAATTGAGGCTGGGGCAGTATGGTGATAGAGCTGTTAGCATTGCCATCTCACATCAGCCTCAGGTCGCTGTCTGTATGCAGTTTGCACATTCTCCCTGTGTCTGCATGGGTTTCCTCTGAGGTGCTCCGGTTTATCCCACAGCCCAAAGATGTGCAGGTTAGTTTGACTGGCCATGATAAATTTCCCCTTCATGTTAAGGGTTTTAGCAGGGTAAATATGTGTGGTTATGTGGATAGGCCCTGGGTGGTATTTTTGTCGGTATAGACTCGATAGGCTAAATGACCCCCTTCTGCACTGTAGGGATTCAATAATTCTAAATGGCTTATGAATGACCATTTAAAGGCCTCTTCCTGTCAAGCCTGGGTTTTAACCCATGGGGACACAGAGGACAGCACCAAATGGGAAGCCCAGCATCATTCAATGCTTGGATTGATGGTGGTCATTGGAGTGGCCTCTCCCCAAGATACTCCCCCTACTTACTTTGGCCCCACCTATCCATACCAACCCTCCCGCCACCCTAACTGGGCCCAGCTAGTCTGAGCGTGGCACATTTATCTGTGTGCCTGCCTGCACTGAGGATTGAAATAGGGATTACATCCATCTCAACAGTGGCCACTGCAGCCAGCGGAGTCTCTGGTTCCAGAGAGTGGCCGACCATTTGATTGACAGCTGTTAAATGGACACAGAGTCAAGTAACCAATGGAGAAGAGCTTGCCCCTGTAGTAAGGAGGGGGAGTTGGTAGGGCGGGTGTGGAGTGGAGGCAGGGACCAGGTGTAAGGAAACCCCCCAGCTATACTGTCTCCTTTCCTACTCTTTCAATCCTGTGGTAACTGCTCGGCACAGCACTGTACGCTGCTTCTCAGCAGAACTGCGACAAGCTTTGGATCACATTACACATAAACAACATGATCGCAGCAAGCAAACATTTGTGCTGAATGACCTGGGAACTGGGGAAGATCATGCAGTGCGTGTCTTGGCAGCACATTCACAAAGCTCAGTCCCAGACAATGTGTTAGATTTGGTATCAACCCAAAGAACAAAGAATAAAACAGCACAGGAAAAGGCTCTTCAGCCCAAAGAGCCCGCGCCGCCACCTCCATGTTCCCACTTCCACCCATGATCTCTGTCCATGTTTATAGAAATCTGTATTGGAACCAAATTTGAGACAATTTAGGGAGAATTTGTTCTGCCGATCAGCCTAAGAGCACATCTTTGGGATGTGGGAGGAAACCAGAGCGCCCGGAGAAAACCCACGCAAGCACGGGGAGAATGTGCAAACTCCCACAGACACAGGCCCAAATCCATGTATCTGCACAGCACAGCGATAGTCATTGAGCTGTCGTGTTGCCCATCAAATGGTCCAGGTCAAGCGTACACTAACGACGTGAAGCACTAGGACAGTTTATCCGGTCCTGGATTGAGGATGTAGCTATAACATGAAGGTTACCTGGCAATCAACCTGCCCGTCAAACTGTAGAAGCAGGTGGGCTATGTGAAATTGCCCCTTAATGGGCCAAACTGCCTGTTTGATCGTCACGTTTCTAACCCTTGCATGCACCCACAGACCAGAATATTGCGTCAGTATGCGATGAAATCAGCATGCGTGCCGGACGTCCATTCATACGACTTCACGAGCTTCCGGGTCAAGTATCTGCCACCCAAACATCATAAAGTTCTGACCCCTACATCCTCTTCACTCTTACTGATCTTTGTATCATCAGCAAATTCAACAAACATACATTCAGTCCCTTCATCCAAGTCCGTAGAACCATAGAATCCGTCCCAATGCAGAGGGAGGTCATTCAGCCCATCGAGTCTTCACAGACTCTCTGAAAAAGCAACCCCCCCCCTTCCCCGCCATTCCCTGTAATCTCATGTATTTACAATCCACCTAACCTACACAACCTGGGACACTAAGGGGCAATCTAGCATGGCCAGCCCACCTAACCTGTACACCATTAGACTGTGGGAGGAAACTGGAGCACTGGAGGAAACTCACGCAGACGAGAAGGTGGAAACTTTGCATGGAATCATCCAAGGCCAGAATCGAACTCGAGTCCCTGACACTGTGAGGCAGCAGTGCCAATCACTGTGCCACCCTAAAATTATTGGTATAACTTGTGAATAATTAAATCTTCAGCACTTGACCCCTGTGGCACTCCCCTCATCACTTCGTGCCAGCCTGAAAAATGACCCATTTACCCCTACTCTTTATTTCCTGCTCCTAACCAATCTTCTATCCATATATGTTACCATGGTCAATATGTTACCCTTTGACAGGATAGATCCTGAGAGGATGTTATCCTTTATGGAAGAATCTAGAACAAGGGGCACAGTTTCAATACGAACAGTTTCCTATTTAAAACCACCTCCGAAGGTCATTTTCTAACTCATTACCCCACACAGCAGTGGAGGCTGGTTCATTAAATATAGTCAATACTGAGTTATGATAGATTTTTGATCTACAAGGAATCAAAGGTATGTGAAGGTGGGAGGCAGGGTGGGGATGGTGAGGTGCAGCAGACAGCAGAGGAATTAAGATCATAATAATAGACAATATGATATTACTTTGCGATGCTTTGAAAGGACATTCTCACCAGTACAGCCCAGCCAGACCTGCTTTGTGCTCCTTGTCTAAGTGTCTTTCTCTGCATGGTGTAGACTTAACATGTCCTTTCGTGCAGCTAGCAAGTTTAAATACGCTAAATAAACTATTAAACTAATTACACCTTAGTTTAATCTACAGGACTGACTAAAAAATGCCACTGGCTAAATGCAAAGCGAGGAGACGAAATGATAGGGAAGGGGAATAGGCAGAGGGAATTTTAATCCTGCAGGATACAGTATAGCAAAGGGCTTTAGGGGAACCTGTGCTCTGAAATGCCCAAAAAAGAGGTAATTTTAAATTAATGCACACATTGGGAAATAGATGGACTGGTATTACACTGGTTTCCACAAATGTAGTGGGAAATGTGAGTGGGCCCTCAGCTTCCTGATTTCGGAGTAGGGCTGGAGGTCAGGCACTGCACCCTGAGGGGTCTCCATCAACAGAGATCTTTGGCTCTGGAGTATCCAGGCAGGGGGATTCCTTTGGATTGGGGATAACCCTTGGAACAGAAGCTGACATCCTGAAGGAACTGGATAGAGGGCTGAAGATAGCTGGAAATAGGGCCCAAGTCGGAGGATTTGATGAAGTAGAGGGAGGTCCTGGAGATCTTGGGCAGAGAGACGGAGATGGCCAGCAGCCAAAACCTGGGCAGCAAGACAAGCATGGTGAGTGCTGCAGCAAGGAGCAGAGACTACAAACGGAGCAAAGGTGGTGAATATTCTCAGTAAGTTTTTTGTCTCTGGAATTATACTTTCTCTTGAAAGTTTATAAAGTTTTGATGCCAGCAGAATAAAGAAACATTATATTTTTAAGCTTCATGCAATCCATGTGCTTGAATCTCCTTTTACATCTTGGTGTCAGACATGGGATTCCATAGACATCAGATCATGATGGATCGGGTAGAAGAGTTGAAGCTGGCAATGTCTATGAGAGGTGGCTGAAGCTGCTCCAGCATTGTTTGAGGCTCAGGAGTCTGTGGAGAACACTGAACCTTCAGGCAAAAACCTGGCAGGGGCCCCCCTAGTCACTCCCTCGGCTCGGCAAAGGATGGACACAAAACCTTGGTCGGATATTCTACCTTCAACTTTAGGAACGAGACAGTTTCAGGTGAAAACCAGAGACATTCAACAGGCCCGTGATCCAAAACTGGATTAAGGATGTATAATTGGTCTTGGTATCCAGAGGCCTCAGTCAAAGCGAGCAGACGGCATCCGTGATAGAACATCTGTGCAGAAAGGTCTATAGGGAAATACCGGTGACACAGTGGTTAGCACTGCTGCCTCACAGGGCCAGGAACCTTGTTCAAACCTGGCTTGGGTGACTGTCTGTATTCTCCCTGTATCTGTGTGGATTTCCTCTGGGTGCTCCGGTTTCCTCCCACAGTCCGAAAGACGTCCTGATTAAGTGCAATGTCCGTGCTAAATTCTCCCCCAGTGTACCCGAACTGGCGCTGGATTGTGGTGACTAGGGAATTTTCACAATAACATTATTGCAGTGTAAATGTAAGCCTATTTGTAACTAATAAATAATCTTAACTTTAACATGGCCAATCTACCTAACCAGCACATCTTTCAGACTGTGGGAGAAAACTGGAGCATCCGGAGGAAAACCCACGCAGACACGGGGAGAATGTGCAGACTCTGCACAGACAGAGACCAAGCCAGGAATGAAACCCAGGATCCTGGCACTGCGAGACAGCAGTGCTAACCACATTGCCACTGTGCCGTCTATCAAACTTTTGCACTTGGCCATCTGATAGAGTCTTTTGTTTGGAATTCCAATCACATAGTGTAGTTGGAAGAGCTCCAAATCTCCCCCTATAAAGAGGGCCAGACTTCATGTGCACATTGGGAAACTGAATGACATTGTATTTAAAATCTGACCTCTGACTGGCCCACCTCCCTGTGCACCACCCCCTCTCCCCTCCCCCGCAAGCTCTGCCCCCACTCTGGGACTGCTAAGTTCACCATGAATCAGAAACACAGGCTACTGCAGAGGCAAGGCTGTGGTTTTAAGTGGTTAATAGGTGGCCTCACTGGGGAATTCTCATCCACCAGTTATGCTATAATAAGAACAGTGAGTGCTTAGCAGATCTGATAGAATCTGTGGAGAGAGAGAGAAGCAGAGTTAATGTTTCTCAAGTCATTTCCTCAGAAACGTTGGGGGCGATCTTACGGCTTATCCCTCCCATCACTCGGTGTGGTGAGCCGATAAGATGGAGAGGGAGGCAAAACACTGGCTTTATGCTTCACGTGATACTGCCAGCACTATGAAGCTGATTATAATATTTAAATGTGAATTTAAATATTTAAATTTGAATTGAAATATTATCAGTGAGCCCAGGAGGCAATCACCCAGGCTTGTGTGCATAAACTGCCTTCCAGGTAGAGGTCCTCACTGGCACAACCACTCCCAGCAGCAGTGATAAGATGTGATGGCCTTGCCGGTGGACCAAAGGCCATTGAGGCCCTTCCGGGTGGCAGTGCCCCAAGCTTGGGGGCCATGTCAGTGCCAGCCTGGCACCCTGGCACCAGACAGGCCAAGCGGTGAAGGCGAGTGGGGGGAACTGCACACTCTACAATTGGGGATCGGCTGGGATGGTGATCAGCCAGGGCAGTTATCAGGGTGGCTATTGGCTACAGAGGTATCAGGCCAATGATCAGTCAAGGGGGGTTGGTAATCAGACCAGCGATTGACTAGGGGAGGGTTTTAGACCAGTGATGAGCCGGGGAGGCCAGTGATGGGCTGGGGAGGTCAGTGATCGAGTGTGGCATGCGGCTGTGGTGGAGTGTTAGGAGGTTGGTGGTTGACATCTGGGTGGGGGGGGGGGGATGCTGAAAGGTGATATCAGGGGGTGGGAGGAGTGGCCAATCTCTCAGTGTACTATGTAGACTTGTACACAGAACATTGAGAAATCAAGGCATATGCAAAATGGTGCCCTTTAGCTGTCAGCAGCCGGCTTTCTGGTGAGAATAAACTCCCCCTCCTGGCGTGAATCACACTATGCTTAATCTTTTGCCTAAGTATCTGAGAGCTTCCCGAAAAAATGGGCGTGATGCTCTCCCTTTTTCAGGTTTGTTTGGCAGTTTGAATATTTTTGCTAAGATTGCATCCCCCTGAACTCTGATTTTTGCTCTCCAGCTGTTGCCAAGCGTGTTGGGAATTTAGCAAGATGAGCGGTATGAGAAAACAATGCCCAAGGAGCTAAGGGCCATGACTGCCAGAGTGCCAGGTGTGGACTGTGAAAGTGGGAGGTGAGGTGAGGGGGAATGGCAGTCAGTGGGGTAGGATGGATCAGGCAGAGGCAGAATGTAATGAACAATGTTACTGAAGTGGATGGAGTTGGGCGATCTTTGGGATGGATTGGAAATTAGATTTGGGAAGCTTAGAGTCACATTCAATGTGGGGTTACAAACTGTCTGGTTCAGCAGGACATGGAGATCAAAGAGGATATTGGTGGAGACAGAGTGTGGAAAATGTGCCTGGGGTCAAAGGTGATGGTTGCAGTTTTCCAAATGCTGAACAGTTGAAAATTGCAGTTAAGAGGTTTTTGCAGAGTTAGAAGGACTTTGTGGGTATTTATAATTGGTGAATTGGTGAAGTCCCTCAGGTGGGACTTTCCGGTTTTGGGGTGAGCATGGCTGGAAAATCCTGCCCAAAATGTAGGAATCACCTCATGGTGAGAAAGGCAATTGGACCGTGACATATTGGGAGCTGGCTACAGCCACAAAGCTGCCCTACAGTTCTTATCAATAAATACCCTTTTTGTTCATTAATGAAGTCTGTGAAAGCGCACTTTTAACATTGGCTGAACAGGGATTTCTCCCATTCATACTGCCTACTACTGATGAGTGTTGGAAGTTCTTTGTTTGGTTACGTTTTGAATACAACTTCCTTGGGTCATCAAGGGGTGGGGTTTAACCCAGAGTTACTGGTTAGTGGCAGGCACGTTATTCACTACACCACAAGCCCACCTTCGTACGTTAGCACCACACCATCATTTCACACTTGTATAATTTAAAAAGAATCTTGCAACACAGCCTCTGAACTGGGCTCCTTTTGTTAAAAAAAAAAATACCCTCTTTCACTACTTTCCACAGATGTCATGTCTGTTAAACGGTAAACTTTTATGTTGATACATTATCCAAGCAGCAACATTGTGACCAAGCACTGTCCTTATATAGTTCCTATAACATCCAGTTTCCAGTGTTCTAAACACTCTGTTCCCTTTAAAACAATGAACCCTGTAATCTCTGCACTCTCAGGGTAGAATGTGTACAGTCTCACCCTCCAACATCTATTGTCCAAAAGACAAAATATATTACCATTTCCTCTCATGTAAAAGCATTGCTACATTTCTCTATTTATAAAGTGTATGCGCTCTCCCTTTCTCTCTCTCTCTCCCTCACACACACATATTTCATAAACTCGGTATCTACTCTTTTCAAATCTTTCAGAATGGAGATGCATCATGAGTAAGTAAGGCTGGCACTCCCTGCCAATACCAACGTGCCTGCTGCCAGAACTTATCACAATCTCAAGGTGCT